>PVIW01001243.1:144057-322987 GCA_004026585.1 Noctilio leporinus
TAGGCTTGCAGTGGTCAGGGGGAAAGGGGTTGGGGGGAGGGGGGAGGCAGAGGCAAAGAAGGGGAGCAGCTTAGACAAGAACCTAGTATAAAGGAACCATGGACATGGACAACAGGTGGGATTGACTTTGGGGGGAAAGGGTGGGTGGGGAGGGGGACAGAGGGGAGCAAAAAAGGGATGGATGTAATACAACAACAATCAAATTTAAATAAATAAATAAGAGAGGAACTTAAAAAAAAAAAAATGAACTCTTACTCTGAAATCCATCCCAATCAGGTCTTTAGTCTCAAGTCCACTGAAACTGCTCTCAGCCAGATCAACGTACACACTTCTTCATTTTGGCTTCCAGGACAATATTCACCTTAGGTTCTCTTTCACTCCACTGGTTGCTCCCTTTCAATCTGCTTTGCTAGTTCGTCCTCAAGTTCTTGATTTCTAAACATCCTAGTTCCTCAGGACTGACCCAAAGCCATCCCTCTGGGTTAAGCAGGAGTGGGCAAACTTTCTGATATGACCACACCCATTCCTTTACATAATGCCCATGGCTGTGAAGATAAAAATATTTACTATCTAGCCCTGTAAGAAAGTCTGCAGATTCTTGGTCTTGACTCATTTTCTACAGAGTCTGAATGAAATCTAATCTCATGGTTTTAAATTCACTCTATGTGATGATTCCAGCCCAATCTCTTTCTAAAAGTCCAGACTCATAGCTGTCTACCTAGTAAACATCATTTGGTGTAATAAACTGTTAGATTCTTACAGATCTAACACAACCAAAACACAAAACTGTCAACTCTCACTACATTACAAACTTTGTTTTATGGTCATCTCAATACATGACAACTTCAGCTTACAAACGCTTAAACTAAAAACCTTGGGAGTCATCCTGTACTTCCAGTTCAACAGCTGATGATTTCAAATTCCAGATTCACATTAGTTCTGTATCATCCTACTAATCTCAAACTTCAACTAATGCAATATTGTCCTAAGTGATCTCCTGCCTCCCTTATCCTCAGAGATTAAGTCACTCAATATCCTCCAATGGCTTTTCATCTTACTTAAAAGTAAAAGCCTAAATCCTTTTCAAGGCCTACAAGGTTTTTCATGATCTGGCCCTTGCTACCTCTTGAATTGCCTTTTGTCATTCTCCACTCTAGAAACACTGGTGCTATCTTGCTCAAACATATTAAGCACACTCTTATCACAAGGCTTTGACATTTACTGTTTGCTACCTGGAATATACTTCCCTTACCCCATATACATGTCTGCCATCCTCATTCTATTTAGCAACACCTACTTCTATACAGCAACTCATTACTTCCCAAGATTATCTTATTTCCTCTTATTTAACTCTATTTTCCTATAAGGCAGCACTTTTCTCTAACTCATATATTAATTTGTTTATTATCTCCCCCTAAAAGTGTGTCTGTTTGAGGGCCTGGCACACAGTAAAAGCTCAATATATTTGTGTATACCTTATCAATCTCTCACACTCCCCCCTAATGTTTTCTTTTTTTTTTCCCCCCTAATGTTTTCTTACTTTATACATTCCTTACTTTATACATTTCTTACTTTATGTATCTGTTACAGCAACAAATTCATCTTCACTGATATGTACCAATCCACTGCTAGATTTCTTCACTCCAGGATTTTCTGATGTTTTCTAACCTTTCACTTCTGATCAACCTTTGATGTCTAGGTGTCTGCCATAAAAAGTCTACTATGTATAAAAATTAAGTTCTACTTATTACAAAGTATTTTCATTCCCCAGGACAGTTTCTCCTTGGGATTCCTTGACCATCCCAAGTATACCACATCCATTCATTCTGATGCAAACTCAGTATTATTTTATGTACTTTCATTAATATCGATTACTATAGAATAGTAAGAACCAAGGAAAAAATGAAAAATTGTGAATACAACACAGGTTGGTTTACTTACATAAAACTGAAGAAAAATAATTACACATAAGTAAATTCTTATCTCTAAGAACTCAGCCTGCAAAATATCATATAGTTTATATAGGTAATGATAATTTATGACATTTATCATTTTACAATGGTATTGTTTTATTTCCTCAATATGCAATTTTTACAGGCACTGAAAATTTATTAAGGAAAGAAAATTACCATCAGGGAAATAACAATGTGAGAGATCCCCATGGTCTCTCACCTTTAAGTTTAAACTATTTGAATAGCTACCATTCAACAAAGGATTCCCTGCTCAATGCACAAACATATCTGAGACAGCTATGCACTAGAACATCTAAAGGTGGGCAAGTGGCAACAAAAGGGGGAAGTAAGAAAAGCTCAAAGGATCCAGGGAAACAGCAGCCTGAGCTCACTGTGGGGCTAGAAGAGTGGAAGTAGATTGGGGATAACACTTCCTTCAACTGGACAGAGCAAAAAGCGAGCATTACTACAGAAGTGAGCAGTGCTAGCTGTGGCTGAGCCCCGTGACCTGGACAGGGACAAGGCACAGAGGCGTGGCCATGGCAGTCTGGCAACAGGCATTCCAAACAAAGAAACAAAGCCAAGGAGCCTGGCTACCTTCTTATAACCTTCCAGAGCTCACCTACCCTCACTGTCCATGTTGAGCTGCAGAGCTCATTATCTGCAAACCAGAGAACTGGTACCAGGGAAACAATTTTTCCCTGAGCAAAGGGAACCCACTGCATCTAATCTCAGAGTCAGGATTAGCTGTGTGGAAGCAAAGGAGGAAGAAACATGTAAAGGTCCACTGGTCTCCACCACTGTAGGGCTAAGCAACAAAGAGGCAGCCAGGTTTCCCCAGCTCATCCACGCCTACACATCAAGGCTGCACTTCTAGTGGTGTCTGGCTATAAAGGACAGCATTGGGGTTTCACGGAATTAGAGCCCCAACATGCGCTGTGTTACCTACTCATGCAAGGTTCATCTCCTGGGACCCAGACAACTGGACATGTGGGAGGAACCCACCTTCCCAGGGAACACAGGCCATTTTTTGCCATCCTGCAATCTAAAAAGCCAAAGAAGTGCAAGAGCGCTAAAAAATTGTGATTCAGCACCACCTCACGGAAAAAGAAAACTTTTCATCAAGCTACTACAAAAGTGCCATTCACATACAGATGATTAGACAAAGAAATCTATCAACTACCATGAATAACCAAGGTAACAAAGCAGCTCAGAAAGTGAATGAAATTATCTCCAGAAAACAAACTTAAAAGACACAGAAATATGTGATTTTAATGACAGAACTCAAGACTGCAGTTCTGAAAAGACAAAGATTGAAACTTTAAAATAAAGAGCCAAATTCTGGAGATGAGGTACTCAGTAAAGAGATCAAGAACGAACTACTGAGCAAAGAAAATATAGTGAACCAGATGGAGGAAAGAATTAAGTGACAATGAGGATAGAAATCTAGAAATGATTCAGAGGGAAGACTTGAGAATAATAATGTAAAAAACTGCAAGAACTCTGAAAACTATCTGACTCCACCAAAAAGGGCAATCTAAAAATAGGTTTCGCCCTGGCTGGTATGGCTCAGTGGATTGGTACTGGCCTGTGAACCCCAAAGTTGCTGGTTCAATTCCCAATCAGTGCATATACCCAGGCTGCAAGCCAAGGTCTCCAGCCAGGTCCACAGCTGGAGGCAGGTGAAAGGCAACCATACATTGATGTTCTCCCTTTTCCCCTCCCCCCTTGCCTTTCTCTCCGAAAATGATGAATAAAATCTTAAAAAAAAAAAAAAAAAAAACCTCATATAACTAAAAAAATTAAAATAGGTTTAACAAAAAAAGAGGAGGAGAAGGGAATAAGACAGCCTATTCAAACAATTGATGAGAACTTCCCAAACCTATGCAAAGAACTAGATCCTTGAATCCAAGAAATGACCACTTAATAACTTCAATTCAAAAGGCCTTCTACAAGGCACATTTTATCAAAACTGTCAAAAATTAATGAAGGAGTTCTCAAGGCAGCCAAGGAAAAGAAAGTAACCTACAAAGGTTATCATCAAAGTTCTCAGCAGAAACTCTGCAAGTCAGAAGAACCAGAGAAAGAACAAAAGAAAGGAAATAACAAAAATTTCAGAACTGACTAGGGAACAAAAGTACTATGCGAAATATAAATACAACAAAGAACTGGTTCTTTGAAAAGATTAATAAAATTGACAAACTCCTGGCTAGACCCATTAAGGAAAAGAGAAAAGACTCATATAAAAATACCAGAAACAGAAGAGAAGTTACCAAAGACATCACGATAATACAAAGGTTCATACTGGAGTCCTTAATGAAATACCAGATGCCACCAAATTCAATAACCTGGAAGAAATGTTAAGTTCCTAGAAATACATAATTTTCCTATACTAAGTCATGAAAAATTGGAAAATCTAAACAGACCAATCAACAGTGAGAAAACTAATACAACTATCAAAAACCTCTCAAAAATTAAATCCAGGACCAGATGACTTCACTAGTGAACTCTACCAAACATTAAAAAAAAAGACTTGATACCTATATTTCGCAAACTCTTCCTAAAAAACTGAAGGAACGATACTAACACATTTTATAGATAGTAGAATACTACTGTTGGTCTTATATTAGTACATATAAACAATAGACTACTACTCAGCCATAAAATACTGCCATTTGCGACCACATAAATGGGCTTTGAGAACATTACACCAAGTGAAATAAATCAGTCAATAAAAGCTAAGAACCATATGACTTTACCCATACGTGGGATATGAAACAGAAAATCAGACACCCACAACAGTATGGTAGTTACCAGAAGGAAGTGGGGGTCGGGGGGCGCTAGTAAAGGAGACCAAGTATGGTAATGGAAGATGATTTGACTTTAGGTGGTAGGCACACTGCAATATACATACCAGTATCAGAGAAATGTATTCTTTTGAAACCTATATACTTATTAACCAAAGTCACCCCAATAAATGTTAATTTTAAAAAATAGCCCTGGCTCAGTGGATTGGTGCTGGCCTGAGAACCTAAAGGTTGCTGGTGCGATTCCCCTGTCAGGGCACATAACCAGGTTGCAAGCCAGGTCTCCAACCAGGTCCTTAGTTGAAGGCAGGTGAAAGGCAAACCATACATTGATGCTTCTCTCCCTTTCTTCCTCCCTCCCTGCCCTCTCTCTAAAAAGAATAAAATTGTTTAAAAAATTTTTTTAAAAAAGATAATGCATTAAAATCATGCCCGATGGCTTATTAATCAATTTTTTTAAGTACTTAGGTTAATTTCTAAACACCTCAAGGCACAACACCCATTTTTATCAGAAAAAGACTGTTTCACATTAAATAATCTTTACTTATACACCCTTTTCAGAAATACAACCAAAGTATGCAACAATTACTAGTCCCAAATATTTAGGACAATCTCATCTCAAATTAAAAAAATAATAAGAAAAAGATTACACTGAGTGGATTAAAGTGGCAAACTTCTAACAAAATGGAAGGAAAAACAGCCTTCCTCAACCCAAAATAATCCCTTCATATCCGGGCTAAAAAACTGATTGCTAATGTAGAACAGTTCACAATCATTGCAACAAATATCTAAAAATTTTTGACGCAACCAAAGAACTAAAAGACACACTTCCTTAGAAAGCTGGGGTTTGTAAAAATCTTTACAACAGTGATTCTATGGTTTGAACCAAAGGATATTTCACACATTCCTTACCTAGTACATGTAATTCCCAAGTAACAAAATGTCACTTAGCTGCTTGAGTACTGACAACTTAGGTGGATCCCATTTAAACCCAAAATATGTCACATTTAATTCCAAAAAAAATAAAGGACCCTTCTGTAAATTTAAATGGCCTAGGTTATCTTAACATCCAAGGTTCTGATTCAGTTGCTCATAAGATTACTGGCAGTATCTTTTCACTTTTTGCTTAAAAGAAACAAACACAGTTCTCTACATACCCTAAGTAACTGCACAGAATTTAGTCTTGAAGATTAGATATTTAGTCCTCTGGCAGGAGAAAAGCTTTATGAGAAACCAAGCTTTTGAACAATCTATTTCTGCCCTAAGAACCACAGTGCCATAGATGTCATTGTGATCCTTTTGCTTTTATCATTTTAATTAATTCAATGTTATTACTCTCTAGTAATTATTCTTAATCACCCATCTTATGTCATTTTCAAACTACCTAAATGACAAAAATATCTGAGCGGGGAGAGCAGAGACTGACTGTGAGACAAAAATGTGCCTGAAATAAATGCTCTACAAAGAGGTGTGTATGGTTCAAGTGCAAGAGAACTCCAGAGGCGTAAGGTTAAGAGAGGTAATGAAGGGAGTAACAAACCACATAGGGCCTGTGGGCCTTTGTAAGGACTTTTCAGAGTATTTTGAGCAAAGGAGTGGCTTGATATGATAGCTGCATTAAGAATAAACTGAAGAGTTGGAAAGTAGGAAAGCAAAACAACCAGTTAGGAGACTTGAGATTACTGGCCTCAGTAACTAGGAGGCTGCAGTTTCTATGTAACAGATTGCAGAAGACTGTGGGAAAAGCAGGTTTGAGAAGGGAAAAACAAGAAGCTTAATTTTGAATCCTACAAGATAATCACCATAAAAGGTTATAAAAGATAAAAGATGTACTAACTAGGGATTGGGAGATTAGACAAAGTAATTTCTAAATTGAAGCCTAAGAAACAGTAGGGAATTAACTAGGCAAAAGCACCTGAAGAACAGATAGTTATTTTAAAAGGAAACGTGTGAAAGTTCCCATGTATGACAGAAAAACAGACACACAGACCAATGGAACAGATAATTAAGAACTATCTTCAAAGAACTGAAATATACAGAAAGTCTAGAAATATACAAGGAGATGCAGTAAACTGTTCAGTGAAACATTTGTACTTTAGGGCAGTTGGAAGACACAAAGATTCTTGTAACAAAACTGAGCAACTGTGCTTTTCTTAAAAGGTAATTCTGATGCTGGGAATAAATTGGTTGCAAGTAAGGGTTGATATGGTATGCCAATGCTTTAATTCAGGCAGAAAGAACAATGGTCTGAGCTAGAAGAGGGGGAAAAAAAAAAAAAAAAAGATCCAACAGCTATTTCAGAGGCAAAAATCTAAGAGGCCCTAAGTGGACAAAACACCATGTTTCACCCAAACCTCAAAGCTCTATCCATAGCTTTAAAAACCTACACATTGCCCTGGCTGGTATGGCTCCACGGATTGAGTGCTGGCCTGCAAACCAAAGGGTTGCCAGTTTGATTCCCAGTCAGGGCACATGCCTGGGCTGCGGGCCAGGTCCCCAGTTGGGGGCATGTGAGTGGTAACCACATATTGATATTTCTCTCTTGCTCTTTCCCTCTCCAAAAAACCGCACATTATATTTGCTCCATGCTAAAAACTACACACATTATATTTGCTCCATGCTAGTTATCTGCATTCTGAAAGTTCCATTTTCACCAACAAGAAATTGCCAAATTGGACATTAACAGTTACACTATCTCTTTCCAGGTATAAGCTCACCAAGGCAGGCCATGTTCAGCTGTTTCAGTGTCAAGACTGTGAAGCCCAATGGCAAGAAACTGGAAAAGTTTTGAGTTCAGCATCCTCCAGGCTCTGCTGGAGCAGCCAAGAAAACTGAAATTGGTGGATATTAGAAAGCTATTCTTCAACTGAAATATTTTCAGAAAATCCAAGTCCAGCTGCAACATGAGTTGAGAGAAAAAGTTCAGTGTGAAGCACATTGTCTTTATTACACTGTCCAAGCCAACTTTAAAGTCACTCAAAAAAATAAGTAAAAGCATCCCAGGGTCTGAATTTGATGGCCATGCATGACACGATTCAGAAGGACTTGTTTTCCCAAGTGAAATCGTGGACAAGAGAATACACATAAAATTTGACATCAGCCAGCTCATAAAGAGTCTTTGGAGAAAGCCCAGGACAACACGGAACACAAGGTTGAAACTTTTTCTGGTGTCTATGAGAAATTCATGGAGCAAGGATATTAATTTTTAATTCCCGGAGTTGTAGTTGTAAACAAAAATGACTAAATATCATTCACAATAAAAACATTTACACTATACTTACATACTTTAAACTTAATACTGCCCTGGCTGGTAGCATAGTGGATAAGGCGCCGGCCTGTGAACCTAAAGGTCACTGGTTCAATTCCCCAGCCAGGGCACATAACCAGGTTGCAAGCCAGGTCTCCAGCCAGGTCTGTGGCTGGAGGCAGGTGAAAGGCAACCATACAATGATGTTTCTCTACCTCCCTGCCTCTCTCCCTTTCCCTCTCTCTGGAAATAATAATAAATAAAATCTTTAAAAATAAAAAACTTAAAACCACTTTAAATGGCAATCTTAAATGGCACTATATAACTTGAATTATATCTTTGTTTTATAATACCCTATATATTTCATCTATGAATTAAAAACCAGGAAAGGCTTTATGTTTAAAATACAAATACACGGAAATTTCTGAAATATAAAATTAGTATCTCTTTTACTTTCAGCAATAGATTGAGTCACTGAGTACTCAGTATTTTGAGTCAAAATGAGCATATCCCAACTTGAAACAAAAAATGTTGTATTTGGTGGGCAAAAATTTGGAAGCTGTATTGGTGTTATAAACTAAACCACTTTTTATACAAACAAAACTGATTTTTATAGCCCACACGGTAAACACTTTAGGACTTCTGTTTGTAATAGTTTTGAAAATTTTCAGTCTTATTTCTCAATTTAAATTAACTGCAGAAAAAAATTATCCTTTTGTTCTACTCTTCTCTACATAGCAATGAAAAAAAAAATGCTAAAGAACAGTGGTGGGAAATATTCCAAAGGTTCCCACACAAGCACAAGAAGCCAAACACACTATTACTTTGGGCATGAAATAGCAGTACACATAGCAAATACATGAAAGCATAAATTAAAACACAGCCCTGGCTGGTAGCACAGTGGTTAAGGTGCCGGCCTGCGAACCCAAAGGTCGCAGGTTCGATTCCCCAGCCAGGGCACATAACCAGGTTGCAAGCCAGGTCTCCTGTCAGGTCTGTGGCTGGAGGCAGGTGAAAAGCAACCACACATTGATGTCTCTCTCCCTCTCTGCCTCTCTCCCTTCCCCTCTTTCTAAAAATAATGAAATAAAATCTTAAAAAAAAAAAAACACAAAACCAGGTTTTCCTGCATACCTCTCAACCCATTTTTTGGAAAGAAACTTGGAAATTATCAATTCAATCTTGATGAAAAAAAGGAAAGGAAAAATATAATACAAGCAGCAGCCAGGAAGTTATATGGCTTAGCAGTCCAAAATCTAATAACCAGCAAAACAAAAACGACAACATTGAGATCTCAAGACTGGTGCTCTTTCCATTTTAATGTTTGGTTTTTTTTTTTAATCTTAATTCCTATTACCAAGTTAACAACAATCTATCTCTAGCAGGACACCATCTTGAAAAATACATATATCCAAACTCAAACAGAAACTTTCTTATAATCAGAACACAGTCAATATTCAGAGTTCTGGCTCTATGATTCAACACTTTTCTTTTTAGGTTTTAAATTTTATGTGGTAGTATTTCCTTAACATAATCTCTGATATGTTTATTAAAAAGCCATAAATCAACCAATAGAAGGCTTATAAATTAACACTGCACAAAAGAAATCAAAAGCTCTTATATGCTTCTGTAACATTCTCCATTGGTTTCAGTCTAAATGATAATGAAAAGATTACAGAGAAAGATATAGGAGTGCTCCAAAGAATTTCACAAGCTAAGTCTGTTTCAGACAAAACCGGGGCATGTTCAGGGTAGTATGGCCTGGTTAGTCTGTTTTACAAACAACAGAAAGCTTCTGCATAAAACATGCAACGTATGACTTGCTCTGAAAGAAATGGGCATGTCTTAGCACTTGATGTGTAACCTGTATAGTGGATAGAAAATTACTGCCACAGAATATGGAGACAACATGGTTTCCTATAGGCAAAGGTGTCAAACAAGGGTGTACTTTATCTCCCTACTTGTTTAATCTGTACATAGAATATATCATAGGAAAAACTAGGCTAGACTCAGAGGAAAGAGAAGTAAAAATTGGTGGAATAGCAGAAACTTAAGATATGTGGTGATAACATCTTACTGGTTGAAAATAAGAACGACTTGAAATGACTTCTGATGAAACTGAAACAAGTGCCTAAGCAGGACTACATCTGAACATCAAAAAGACAAATACCATCACCAGATAAGGCATACAAAACTAACCGAGACAATGAAGAACTATAGAAAGCACACACAATTTAACACAGACAATGAAGATAACAAAATCATTACAAAAAGACTTTGCTCACCTTGGTTTACTCATCAATTTCAATGGAGACTGCAGCCCAAAAATGAGAAGGCTGAGATTCAGAAGGGCAACAATGGAAGAAATTAGGCAAGATTATTTAGAGCAAAGATGTGTCATTACTGACCAAGGGTAAGGTCATCCATACTCTTGTATTTCCTATTTCTACGTCCAGATGTCCAAGTGAAGAAGGCTGATAGGAAAAAATAGATTTCAAACATAATGCTGGAGAAGAGCTCTAGGAATACCCTGGACCACTAGAAAAGATGAACAAGTGGATCCTGGAGCAAATTAAGCCTAAACCACCACTGGAAATAAATAAGACAAAACTGAAGTTGACATGTCTTTCAGGAACATCATGAGAAAGCAAGGTTCTTTGGAAAAAGACAATGATGCTGGGAAGAACAGAAGGCAGTAGAAAAAGAGGAATACCAAATGAAGGATGGATCGACTCCATCAGCATGTGTCTATGGCTGGATAGAAGGGCTGATGAGGACAGGACATTGTAGGTACCACTCCCAGTGTCATCAAGTCAGTTGATTCAAGGCATGTTAACACATACATAAGAGACACAGTTAACACATTAAAATTTAAGTATCATTCTGACCAATCAACTTGAATTTCTTCACCTGATTTAACCAACTCTGAGCCTAGATACATAGGGAAATCTGTATCATTCCAACTTCTACAAAAATTAGTGATATTTTGAAGCAAAAAATAGTTTTAAAACCACACATAACCTGAAGAATAAACACTGAGAAAAAATTGGGTGACAATGTTATGACTTTAAAAAAATAAACATTAGAATATTCATATGAAAAAGTCTATAGGAACCTTCAAAGCTTACACCTTAAGCAGTCTCCAATGATACCAATTCTCAAAACATCTGTTCTCTTTGAAAAACGATTCAGAGCCTATATTTACTGAAGTATCTTAAGCTAATTTTTAGAAAAGATTTTATTTATTATTTTTAGAGAGGGGGGAAGGGAGAGAGGCAGAGGGAGAGAGACATCATTGTATGGATGTCTTTCACCTGCCTCCAGCTATGGAGCTGGCTGGAGACCTGGCTTGCAACCTGGTTATGTGCCCTGGCGGGGACTCAAATCAGCCATCTTTGGATTCGCAGGCCAGCACCTTATCCTCTGTGCCATCAGCCAGGACTTACGCTAATTTTTAAACTGAAGATAGGTTTGACTACTAAAAACCATGAATAATTCAATAAAAATACTGGTAAGTAAAGTAGAAGAAAAGCTGACTAACGACGTTTCAGAGCAAAAACAAAATGGGATTACAGATAATTAAGAATGCTCTGGTCCTGGCTGGTGTGACTCAATGGACTGAGCACTGGCCTGTGAATCAAAGAGTGCCAGTTCAATTTTCAGTCAGGGCACATGCCTCATTTGCAGGCCAGGTCCCCAAGTCAGTGGGGCAACCACACACTGATGCTTCTCTCCCTCTCCTCCCTCACTTCCTAAAAATAAAATAAATTTTTTAAAAGCTTAAAAAAGAAAAAAAAAAAAAAAAAAAAAGAATGCTCTGTTATATCCTGGATGGGTTGTTTAGTTGGTTGGATCTTTCCATATACCAAAAGTTCGCAAGTTTGATTGATCTCTGACAGATATTGGGAGGTGAGGTCATAGGAAAGGTAACCTATCAATGTTTCTCTCTCTCTGATCAACAAACATATTCATGAGTGAGGATTCCAAACAAAAAAAAGACCTGTAACTGTGGCTCTTGAATTTTCAGCAAGATGTGACCTGAATCCCAAAAGGTTTCACTGAGACACTGCTGGATTGGAAGTTTATATTCTTTCAACTAGTTTACTTTTAAGTGTCACAGTTTTGGCTACACTGTCTCTGGAGTAGCCATTCCCCTGTTTCACTAATAAACACTCATTTTAAATGCTAAAAAATAAAAATAGTTCTACTATCAAAATGCACACATTCAAGAGCTATAAAATATGCCATTTTCATTTTTGTTTCTGGTACAAAATGATCTTCAGTTAACATTACAGTCATTTTTTTAAGGAATAAAATCAACACAATGAATCACTAATTAAAAATAATTTGCTCTGGCTGGTAGCACAGTGGATAAGGTGCCGGCCTGTGAACCCAAAGGTCACAGGTTCGCTTCCCCAGCCAGGGCACATAACCAGGTTGCAAACCAGGTCTCCTGTCAGGTCTGTGGCTGGAGGCAGGTGAAAAGCAACCATACATTGATGTCTCTCTCCCTCTCTGCCTCTCTCCCTCCCCCTCTTTCTAAAAAAAAATGAAATAAAATCTTTAAAAAATAATAATAGTAATAATTCTAGGGCAATTCTTAATTTCAGTAAGCTTGAGAAAATAGACTGGCTATTCAAATATGGTTATATTTAGAAAATAGACTCCCCAAAAATTAAACCCAAAAATCCAACAGATTACTCTTCCTAATATTACTATAGAAAATAAAACTATAAAATCTAATTCACTAGTGAAGCATGGATTTAAGAGAATCTGAGAGGCAATGATGTAAAAAAGGAGCAGTCAAAATTAGTAAAAAAAAAAAAAAAAAAAAAAAAAAAAAAAAAAAAAAAAAAAAAAAAAAAAAAAAAAAAAAAAAAAAAAAAAAAAAAAAAAAAAAAAAAACCTCTTAGGATTTTATTCATTATTTTTAGAGAGAATGGCAGGGAGGGAGGAAGAAAGGGAGAGACACATCAATGTATGGTTGCCTTTCACCTGCCTCAAGCTACAGACCTGGCTTGCAACCTGGTTATGTGCCCTGGCTGGGAATCGAACCAACGACCTTTGGGTTCGCAGGCTGGTGCCTTATCCACTGAGCCACCAGCCAGGGCCAAGAGGTTTTTAATAATGTGTTGGAATCAACATACAATTAGGTACACATTGGAAGTTTGTAACTAAAAGTTTAGTTTCCTAAAGGTCTGAATTAGTTGCTTCCTTCATAAACAGTACAAAAGCAATTTCAATGCAACCATTTTAGAAATTCTAGAATAGTAAAAAACTAACTTTCAACTGAAACCAATTAATTCTCTGAAGGAGACAACTCACTTATTTCTGTAATACGTTATGCCACATGACATATAAGACAGTCCTTTTAATACTATGGAACACCTACGCTGATATGCCAGACCCTGATACAATAAAAACTAAAACAGTCTCTGTCTCCTAGGAGCTTAGAACAACCAAACTACTTAAGTAAATAATAATTCACTATAAAAGAGATTCAACAGAAATAGGTTCAAGGAATGCTCCAACCAATCAAGAACTGGGATCTTAAAAGATTAAGAAGTTTGTCCACCTGCCCTGTACCCAAAGATAGGGTAGGAATGGGGAAAGGACAGTTTGGGCTGTAAAAACACAAAAGGGCAAGAGGGCATGTACAATTGATGCATTTGATGCTCTAAGACTGGCTGCATGGTTTTATCTGACTGTAGTCTACAGAGAGAAGAAAGCAGTTGGGAAAAGAGATAGTTAAGGCAAAGGTGACTCAGATTTTAATTATTCAAATTTTCAAGCTACATTTACAAGCAGAAATCTATTCTGAGATGCTTGCTTCCTGCAAGAACATAACAGTGTTTTCATTTCAGTGTCTTCTATGTACATGAAATAGGAAAATTTCCCATGAGGAAGTAGGGAAGAAAACTCATATAGTACCTGAGCAATTATTTTATCACTGGAACATAATGGAGACCTGTACAATTCAGGCTTTAAGGGTTAATGAAGGAAATAATATGTTTAAATACATAACCTAGAACTCAGCAATGCACAAAGAATGAGACAACAGATCTATCAAAAGGATACTGCAATAGTTAAGAGCAACGAGGTCTAGAATTCCCCCTATACGTAGAAGAAAAAATAGTCAAGGATAACTTCCCAAGTGCAATAAGGAAAGAAAATACTCAAGCTAGAGACAGATTTTAGGATGCTATCTATAGACCATCATATGAAACATGTCTAGTAACAAAAAAATATACATAGGACTGAAAATATCAAAGGAAGAAGTCAGAAGAATGTAAAGCAACAAGGACAGAAAGTAACTACACAAACATAAAATTAAAGTTTATTCTAGTTTTAGAAAGTACAGCCTTGTGACTTAATCCTTAATGTTTTTTTTTTTAAGGGTCCTATAATAAATGAGACTCATATATCTCTGCATATAATATTACACACAAATGCTTTAAAAACCCTGATAAAAGAGCCAATAAAATAGCAGAAACAGAAATTTGATCAAATCATAGCAAAAACTGCAGGAAGTTAAGAAAACTCCTTCCAACAGTCCATCATGCTGTGTTCCAACTTCCTGAGCTTTTCCTTATACAATGAATGTTTTCATGATCAACCAGCAAACTTTTATCAAGTTGGTAGAGCCTACAAAACTTTTCTTCACAAGTATTAAACGCAAAACACTTTATTGTGATCCTCTCCTCATCTAAGCCAAGTTTTCCAAAATAACCTATGCTTTGTGGCAACCAGAAAGGGCTATTCCTGTGAGTGTAGTACAGATCAGAACTTTTCAGAAGATGCCAACATTTGTCATGTCCTTGTGCTATACTGTCACACAATTCAGAAGTAATCTAAGATCAAACCAAAACACTAGCACTATGTAAATATACCAACCATACTACTCACAAATTTATTTTAAAATGCAATTGCTCCAAAAGGTCATGTCAAGAAAACTCTCAACACCTGATGTCAGTCTAACAATTCAGATGAAGGTTATTTCTCAAACAGACAAAAAGCTAAATGAAGTTTAAGCTGTCTCAAGACTGCTTAATGGCACAGGGATTGGGGAAAAGGAGGTACAATGGGAGGGTGGGGAATATGAAAGTCTTTTGTCAATAGTGGTGCTCCAGATACTGTCCAAATATGTATTACTGGCCTGTCCAGTTGTCAACATGCTTAGAAACTTCTCTACTATCTGACATTAGTTCTACTCTAGGTATTATATATCTGTACCTACCACAAGATACATTAGCTATCTAAATGTTTAATTTTAATATTTAATGCATGAAAATTATAATGCACAAAAATTTGTGAATCAAAATGACAAAAAAAGTTATTTAAAAATCAATGAAGCACATAAATGTGTGATTTGGCAAATGTTATAAAGACCTACCACTCTAACTTCTAGATTCCTAATGATAAAATTCCCATTCCTTAATGTCCAATTCAGAGTTCCTCCTCCTGTGTGAATTTTTCCGAGATCTATAGTTTACAAATATCTAAATTAAATTAGTGTTTATTTAAAAGTTCAGTTTTCTGATTTTCATGCCCCACTGCTCTAATTCAAAACTGTAAGAGAAAGTTGGGGCACCTGTAACTTTAACAGCTTCTCAGATAAGTCCAAATTTTGAGGAAATTAAGCTAATGTGTTGTTTTTTGAACTTCCTACATCTATCCTACAAATCCCTGAACTGTTAAGTCCTGAAGTCCTGAGTAAGAGCAGGTACCCAGTTAGACTTGCCCTGCAACCCCTTTTCATGTAGCTCCCACTTGCCCAACTGCCAGTATTTTCCTTCCTAACTCTATAGGAAAAACAAGTGGGCCCTTGAAACCTAGAACTGCTGATCTGACACTAACTCTTCATTAATCAAAAAAAATAAGAGTAGACCTAGTTAGTTTACTGTGCCCAGGCACTTAGCTAAATGCTTTTTAAGTGTTTTACATATACACATAATTTCATTTAACCCCACAACAGTTTTGGGGAAATGCACACAAACTCAGATAAACTAGAGTGTCTAAGGTCACCTAACCACAAGTATCAGTACCTGGATTTAAACGCAAATCTAACTGAAAGATTTCAGCCATCAGTTAAGCATAAGAAGTATTATTAGCTGGCCAAAAAGTTGTTTTTTCAATACAATGTGTCTAGTAGTACTTAGTTGTCTTTAACTTCCTTCAAAACAGTTAAGACTGTATTGTGCGTGACAGCTACCATGCAATTAAAAAATGTTTCAAAATTGGTGAATTTGTGTGTATTTTAATACTGAAGATGGAAGAAGATATGCAACATTTTCAGTGTTACACTTTATTATTTCAAGAAAAAACACAGCTGAAATGCAAAAAAAAATATTCCTGCAGTGTATAGAGAAGGTGCTGTGACTGACTGAACATTCAAAAGTGGTTTGCGAAGTTTCTTGGTACTACTGACATTTTGGCCAAATAATTCTTTGCTGTGGGCTGCCTTATGCACTAGAAGGTATTTAGCAGCACCCCTGGCCTCTACCCATTAGAAGCCAATAACAGGAGAGAGCTGACATAGTCAAAATACTCAAACTAATGAAGTTATTGGTGAAATGAAAAGAAGTATCTTATTTTACAGATAAAAACTAAAGTAACTTTTTGGCCAACCCAATAATAATCTACTAGAAAGTACTCATAGCTGGTCCTTTCAAATTGATACTCTTTTTTTCTCTTTTTTAAAGATTTTATTATTTTTAGAGATAAGGGCAGGGAGGGAGGAAGAAAGGAAGAGAATCATCAATGCGTGGTTACCTTTCACCTGCCTCCAGCTGTGGACCTGGCTTGCAACCTGGTTATGTGGAATCCTGGCTGGGAATAGAACAAGTAACCTTTGGGTTCACAGGCTGGCACCTATCCACTGAGACACCAGCCAGGGCTTAAATTGATATTCTTAACACCTAGTGTTTTTTGAGTTCACTACAAATATTAAGTACAAGCCAAGCCAAGCCAAAAAAAAAAAAAAAGGTAATATTTGAGGCAATAGTTCCCCCCTGCTATTTTTGAATTTTTCTATAATAAATGTCTAATAGAAAAACTTTAGTACAAGAAGCACTATGTACAGGCATACCTCATTTTATTGTACTATCCAGATGTTTAAAAAATATTAAAAAAGCAAGGCTCTGGCTGGTGGCACAGTGGATAAGGCACAGGCCTGCAAACCCAAAAGTTGCTGGTTTGATTCCTAGCCAGGGCAACGTAACCAGGTTGCAAGCCAGGTTTCCAGCCAGGTCTGTAGCTGGAGGCAGGTAAAAGGCAACCATAAATTGACATCTCTCTCCCTCTCTCCCTTCCCGCCTTCCCTAAAAATAATAAATAAAACCTTAAAAAATTTTTGTTTTAATTAAAAATATATCAAAGGTCCTCCACCATCAAAATGCCCGAGTATGCCTATACTTCAAGAACCTACTAACTCCAACCTTGCCTTACATACACAAAATAAGGCATATAAAATTTTTCCTTAAACAGTAATATGTGTAAAGCTAGAGAGAACAGGGTGATCGCAGTCTCCAGATTGTGCTGTCCAATTCAGTAGCTGCTGACCACACATGTGAAACACAGCAGGCAGGCACCTGAAATGTGGCTAGTACAAATCAAAATGTGCTTTGAGTGTAAAATACTGGATTTCAAAGGCCATGCACAACAAAAAAATCAGGCAGAATCTTATTTTTTTTAATATCAAATACATGTTGAATATTTTAAATGTACTAGATTATTTAAAATAGTCAATTTAATTTTTCACTTTTACTTCAATATGAAAGCTACCAGAAAACCACATGTAATTATAATTCCACTGGACTATGCAGCTCTAGAACCTTGATCCTTACATGCAACTGGAAATGGGATCTTGTTTAAAAAAGACAGAGCCCTGAACGCCAATCCAGAACTGCTGAACTATGATATGCGTTTTATTAAGATTTCCCGGTGACAGTATAAACATTCAAATCTGAGAATCACTATTCCAGAAAACTGCAATTATTTCCCCTAAATCATGACAATCCCAATATTCTTTTGTCTACCCATACATTAAAATATTAGCAGCTGTCAGACTGTTCTGGGCAACAGTGAAACTTGGGGATAAATGATTAACAAAGCACACACACGCCGTCTTCTCCACGAGGAGCTTATATTCTAAAGACAAGCAAACATGAATGGAAATATATAGTCAGTTCTGCTAACACACTTGTTCCGAAAACATAAATCTCAAGTGCTACTGATACACAAGCAAAATAAGCAAAGGAATTTCTCCACTTAGGAGCATTTTCACCTGTGAGAAACACTAGCTACACCCAGCTGAACCATGCTACGTAAGAATTCACAAAGACACACCCCCCTCAAATATCTGCTAGCAACCTCAGTTCACTCTAAGTTATCATACCCATCCACAATTGATGTTACAAGTTTCAGAGGGTTATTTAGAATAACCCTCCTTCTATCACTTCACAAATTTACAAGCTACAATCCTTCCAAAAGATGTGCAGTTCCATAAGCCTATTTCGGATCTTGCTTTCCAATTTCAACAATAGGCTGGACACTTTAATTTTTAATTTTCTTTATTTATTATTTTCAGAGAGAAGGGAAGGGAGAAAGGCAGAGGCAGAGAGACATCAATGTATGGTTGCCTTTCACCTGCCTCAAGCTAAGGACCTGGCTGGAGACCAGGCTTGCAACCTGGTTATGTGCCCTGGCTGGGAATTAAACCTTTGGGTTTGTAGGCTGGCACCTTAACCACTGTGCCACCAGCCAGGGCCTAAGCTGGATACTTTAAACTGGATTATAATTTCATCAGTGAAAAAAAGAAAAAAAAAAAAAAATTTCATCAGTGAAACAGGAATAATCTGAGCAACCTCTTTCAAAGGGCTGTATGGAATGAGATGATAAATAATGTAAAAGAGCTTGAAAATTATGAAATATCACATGTATCATAAAAAGGAGACTCTTTTAGGACATATTTTCAAAACCCAAGAATTGCTTTTGAGCTGACAAATAACATCTCCAGTGCTTAGTATGTATAAAGTCCTCAAAGCAGAATCTCATTACAGACATGGTCCCAGTTACAGATCCCTGTAAAGATGCCCAAGCTCATTGCTATCTTTGCTCTTTCCAGTATCGTAACAAAATGATACACTACACACCCCAAAACCACTATGTACAAGAAAATAATAAGATAAACAATGTTTAACTGGGACAACATGAAGTATATAAATTCTGAGTTATAAATAAAAAATCCTAAGTACATTACACCAAGACCTTTAAATATTAATGTATCTCACATAACTAGAGTTCAATTAAGACTGCCTTAAAGATCAAGTGAAGCATTCCAAAGTATCTTGAGATAAATGCCATCACATCATAAACAATATATAATAGCTGTATCTTCAAAAATAACAAAAATGTTTAAAATGTGATGACTAAGACAAATGACATATGTGTTCAAATGCATGTACAAACATTTAAAGCACATATATTTTTCAAAAAGGAAGGAAAGATCTGGCTGATGTGGTTCAGTGGACTGAGCCCTGGCCTGTGAACCCAAGGGTTGCTGGTTTGACTCCCAATCAGGGCACAGAATCAGGTTGCAAGCCACATCTCCAGCCGGGTCCCCAGCTGGAGGCAGGTGAAAGGCAACCACGCATTGATGTTTCTCTCCCTTTCTTCCTCCCTACCTGCCACTCTTTCTAAAACTAATGAATAAAATCTTTGGGAAAAAATATAAATAAATACAACGAAGGAAAGTCTACTGAAGGGCAAAATACCAATACTGCTAAAGTGCCATTTGTTTCTCTTGAAATGGAATACCTGTTTCTTGTGGTCTTCTAAACTAATCTATGAAAATCAAATGCAAACTTATCTGCCTAGTTTATTAGCTTCCTATAAAGCATCAATCAATAAAAATAAGTAATATTTATCTCTGACCTTCATTAGACAAAAAGCTACTTAATGTTTGTCATTGATATTAAAATCCAAATCTTAGTTAACTTTGGATTCTGTTAAAATTTCCGACTTGCTTTGAAAACAAGTCTAAGAATGTGAGAGCTTAACTGGAGAAAATGGCTTCTTTTTAATAAAATTGGACAAGCTTTCACATGAAAACATTCTTATTATTTTAAAAGATTTTCTGATAGAGGAAAAAAGAAAGGAAGGGAAACGTCAATGTATGGCTGTCACTCACGCATCCCCAATAGGGGACCTGGTCCGAAACCCAGGCATGTGCCTTGAATGGGGATCTAATCAGCCACCATTTATTTGGTTTGCAGGCTGGTGCTCAATCGCTGAGCCACACCAGCCAGGACTAGACTAAGTTATCTTACATCAGTTTTACATTTATTTATTTAAAAGATTTTATTTTTTATTGTTAGAGAGAGGGGTAGGGAGAGAGGCAGAGAGGGAGAGAGACATCAATGTATGGTTGGTTGCCTTTCACCTGCCTCCAGCTACAGACCTGGCTTGCAACCTGGTTATGTGCCCTGGCTGGTAATCAAACCAGCGACCTTTGGGTTCGCAGGCCAGCACCTTATCCACTGTGGCACCAGCCAGGGATTACGTCAGTTTTACTTTTAAAAATAAGTTTTAGCGCTGGCTGGTGTGGCTCAGTAGATTGAGTGCAGGCTTGCAAACCAAAGGGGTGCTGGTTCAATGTCAGTGGACTCCTAGTCAGGCATGTGCCTAGGTTGCACGCAGAGGTCCACCAGTCAGGAGCACTTGAGAGGCAACCACACATTTATGTTTCTTTCCCTTTCTTTTTCCCTTTCTTCCCCTCTATCAAAAAATCTATGTGTGTATGTACATACACACATATATACACATATACACATACATACCTCAAGGTAACTTCAAAGATAACTAGGTCTACAACTACACGTACAATGCACCAACGTTGATGCCCTGGCTTTGATACTGTGCTACAATTAGGTAAAATGTAACCACTGGAGGAATCTGGGTGAAAGCATTAAGAAGATAGAAGCAAAATCACCTTTAAACTAATTGTGCTATAGTAGACACCCACCAAATAGATTTCAACATGCTTAATGTTTCACCTCTGACAGCAGAGACAATTTACCAGAGGGGAGTGACTCAGCTGTCACTACTTGTTCAATTTTAGGTAAGTAAATTTTCCCTTACTTGTAAAACTATAAAACAGGGATATTATCTATCTACATTCTAAGATCAAAATGAGGATCAAATGAATGAGACTTCATTTTCTTTTCTTTCTTTTATTCTCCCGAGAAAGGCAAGGAGGAAGAAAGAGAGGAAGAGAAACATCAATGTGTTGATCAATTGCCTCTCACATGCCCCCCTACTGGAGACTTGCCTGTAATCCAGGCAAGCACCCCAACTCGGAATCGAGCAGGAAACCTCTTGGTTCCCACGCAGGAGCTCAGTCCACTGAGCCACACCAGCCAGGGCGAGACTTCGTTTTCATAGCATGCTCTATCATTACAAATGCAAAGCATTATTTCATTTTACTCAAAACCTAGTTATTAGAATAATCAACCATAAGGCCATTTTGTACAAGTACCAGTCTATTATCCAACAAGCAATGATTCGAACATTACTAAATTATATTTAATAAGCTATAAAACACCAATGATCCCCAAATAGTCCCACTGAACAAGATACTTATATGAGTCATCTTTGCCTGAAAACTGTATGAAAATATATTTCCAAATATCTCCAGATATGGTTAACTAACAAGATAAAAACTTCACTTTACTTTAAAATCTTTAGAAATAATGGTTACCAAACCACCAAATGCAGTTTTCCTTCAACTCTATAGATATCTGAATGCTAAACAAAAGTTACGCAAATTCACTGAAGTCCCAAAAAAGATTTTTCAATTAACTGATTGAACTAAGCTATTGCTCCTAAAGAGTTGCTTCTATCAAGTATTCCAAATGTGTCTTTTAAATTTATTACCATTAAATCTGAGAAAGAAGATGAGAAAAATGGAACAAGCCTCAAGAGGCTAACGTTTCGTGGAACAGATATTTAGACTTGCCGTAAAGGCACCCCTCATTCCTAAACTCATTTATATTATCATTTTTTGTTTTTCTGTATTTTTGCTTTTATTATTCTTAAATTTAATGTTTCCTGATAAAATAATCATTAGAGCTAGTCCTCAAAAACAAACACATATTTAAATCAAGTGGAAAGTGTTTTATAATTTAATAAAACTATAAATTTAACCTGTATGTTCAGCCTTCTGAGGTTTAGATGTCAGCTGCACTTTAACAATATGTCTCAGCTACAAAAAACAAATCTAATAATTGTACCCTAGCCCTGACTGATGTGGCTCAGTGGATTGGTGCTGTTCTGCAAACCCAACAGTCGCTGGTTCAATTCCCAGTCAGGGCACATAACCAGGTTGCAAGCCAGGTCTCCAGGTAAGTCTGTGGCTGGAGGTAGGTGAAAGGCAACCACACAGTGATACTTTTCTCCCCTTCTTCCTCCCTCCCTGCCTTTCTCTCTAAAAAATAATGAATAAAATCTTTTTAAAAATTAGTAACAATTGTACCTTAAGATTCTTGCTAATGATTTTTTTTTAAAAGATTTTATTCATTTTTAAAAAGAAGAGGGAGGGAGAAAGAGAGAATGAGAAACATCCATGTACAATTGTCTCTGACAAACCACCCAGGCATGTGCTCCGACCAGGAATCGAACTGAGACCATTTGGTTCGCAGGCCAGCAGTTAATCCACCTAGCCACACTGGCCAGGACTAGTTATTTTTAAACAAAAAATTACATGATTTGCAGCTAAATCATAAAATGTATAAATAACTTATTTCACCTTCATTTACAACAGATAATCTAGTATGTTCCCTTTAATAAATCCTAAGGGATAAAACCTCTCAATCTTTTAACTGCATACTATGTTGTAATTAAGTCTTTAAAGATTTCTAGTAATAACAATCCTTCTCAATGTTTGTTTTCTTTTTATTGTATACCTTAAAGTCCTTTTTTTTTTTCATTTTTTTTATTGTTGTTACATTACATCCATCCCCTTTTTGCTCCCCTCTGTCCCCTTCCCCACCCACCCATTCCCCCCAAAGTCAATCCCACCTGTTGTCCATGTCCATGGTTCCTTTATACTAGGTTCTTGTCTAAGCTGCTCCCCTTCTTTGCCTCTACCTCCTAAAGTCCTTTTTGTGCATTACTCCTCAGCTTTTACCTTTCAAGGAAATTTAAGGTGCCATGGAAGAAATCTGGTAATTACTGAAAGACAACACATCTTACAAATTCTACCATTTGCTTTATCTTACTTTTTATAAAACGCAAGTTATTGACCATGGCACACAGGTTTTTACGTTATTAGACATTTACTAAAGCCATTAATTATTTTTTAATTCCTAAAATTAAAAAATAACAAATTTGAGCCCTGGCTGGTGGCACAGTGGATAAGGAGCCGGCCTGTGAACCCAAATGTCACTGGTTCAATTCCCCAGTCAGGGCACATAACCAGGTTGCAAGCCAGGTCTCCAGCTAGGTCCATAGCTGGAAGTGGGTAAAAGTCAACCATACATTGATGTATCTCTCCCTCTTTGCCTCTCCTTGACCCTCTCTGGAAATAATAAATAAAATCTTAAAAAAAAAAAAAAAATTGAAATTATTTCGATAAACAAAATAACCCATTCTTACATTGTTACTTATTCATGCTGAGTATATAGATAGATAATCCCACTTGCATCTGACTTTGGATAATGGCTTTGACTTTGTGTATAGGAATATTTATATATAAATCCATATTTAAAGATAAAAACTTAAAAATATATACATACTTATAATAAAATTACGTATACACCTTTTTTTTTTTTTTTTTAAGATTTTATTTATTATTTCCAGAGAGAGTGGAAGGGAGAGAGGCAAAGAGGGAGAGAAACATCAATGTATGGTTGGTTGCCTTTCACCCACCTCCAGCCATGAACCTGGCTGGAGATCTGGCTAGCAACCTGGTTACATGCCCTGGCTAAGGAATCGAACCAGTGACCTTTGGGTTCGAAGGCCAGCACCTTCTCCACTGTGCTACCAGCCAGGGCTTACATATGTACTTTTAAAACAAGTTTCAAACACATTAGCAAAAGAAAAAACCTGAAGTCAATGTATGACTAAATTTCTAAGTATTTCCACTTTACATTTTTTTTATTATTTTTTAAAGATTTTATTATTTTTAGAGGGGAAGGGAGAGAGGCAGAGAGGAAGAAAAACACCTATGTATGGTTGCCTTTCACCTGCCTCCAGCTACAAACCTACCTGGAGACCTGGCTTGTATCCTGGTTATGTGCCCTAACTGGGAATCAAACCAGCGACTTTTGGGTTCAAAGACCAGCACCTAGCCACTGAGCCACCAGACAGGACTCCACTTTACATCTTTAAAAGACAGAATTAACACCAAAGATGCACTCTGAACTCCAGAAAGGAGATCTCCTGTTTTATGGTAGTCATTATTCCTACAAAGTGTAAAGGAATATGGCAACCAGGACTATTAGAGGTTGAACAAATATGAGTACAGTTACAATGTTAGTTAACAGGCTCCACAGTGAGACGTACAAGCAGCTAAAAAGCAAGTTAGAAGGTGAGGCCTAACTCAGCAAATGATTAAATCAGAAAAATATGAAAGTTGTTTCTTATAAATGAAGCAAAGAAAAACATCAGCAAGCAAATGCAAGTAAAAAGGAAACTAAAAGCCAACAAGAGGTACCTGGAACTCACAAAGAAATCAAAATGAAGAAAACAGAGGTAAAGAAAAAGCAAGTGGCTACACCACTTACTCTTGAGAGTCAAAGCCTGTAACAGTTAGTTTCAAGGGCAGGATCACACCTTATCTTTACTTTTGGGAATACCATCCCATTTTTGGCACGCAATAGATATCCACTGGTTGTTGAATAAATAAGCAACATAACGTTCTTGGGATTATTTCACTTGCAGAAAAATTTACCAGGCACAATTCGCCGTAAACATACATCAAGTTCCCTAGAGCATCTAAACTGCCTTCTTCCTGAATCTGAGGATAGATGGATGACCAGGTCATAAGTGCCAAAAGAACCTAAATAATTCTTTACCTATAAGGAGATGAGGTATCACAATTGCCAAATTTTAAAACAGGGTATAGTACAAGTAGTACATGCCTTCCAAGAACTAAAACTTGAAATAAAACTCACTATAGAAGACTGATAATACTATCATCTCAGACTATATAAAACATTATGGAAATTACCCACAAAACTGATTTTAATAGTTTAAGTAATTTTGCCAGAAGTAGTGAACACCTCTTATACACACCACTCCTATATTCTTTAGAATTCTCTAATTCTTACTGGCTAATCCTTTGTTACTCCAATCCCATATCATTGTTAATATTCTTTCTTCTAAACTTATTAAACTTAACCGTACCCACCTTCTGTTACTTGCAAACAAAAATGTAGTTTATATGCACAAGTAGCATAATGGTACAGCTATATTCAACACAGAATTAGATAGACTTTCTATTCCATTTCAATGAAATTATTGGTATCAACCTAGTAATTTCATACAGAAAAAATCAATGTTTATCAATATTTGATTACACAGAGTGAAACTGTTATCTATCCCAGAAGGCAAAAAAAGAGAACCAAAAGAGACAGTGTTTTTAAAAAGTAACCAAAGTATTGAGCATCAATTTGACAATCAGAGGCAGAAAACCACATGGTACCCTACTGAGTTTCCTTAGAAGCTTATAAATACACAATATTGATTGTGTTTTTTTATCTCAAACAGGTTTTCTAGTAAGTGTTATAAGATCTTATAGTAAGGAAAAATATAGATGTCTTAGTGAAATTGGTTTGTGTCTTAATGTATGCTTTAGACATAGTATCTGTTGTTTTGGGAAATTAAGTCTGAAAATAGTTACCAAGTTTATTTTATTTTTTCTCATCCTACCACAGAAAGCTAGAAGAAAGGTAATAACTGAAGGGTACCAGCATTACACAAAAGAAATGAGGGTAACTTTTTAAAAGTAGAGTATCTGAATGAACACGGTGTAGAAGATACATTAAAAATCCAGGAAAATATAGAAAAGTTTTTAAATATTTACAACAAAAAGCCAAAAGAAATTTTCAGAATCACAACTTGTTTTTTAATCTGTGAACTGTTTCCAAATACTTACTGTTTTAAATTCATAATTTATCATTAATACATTTGAGGCCCTTAAAAACAGACTCAAGCAGCAACAAGCACCTCAAAATTAACTAAGCCAAATGAAGTAACAACCTTTACTAGAAAAGGCGAAAATTCCTTTCTTAGGAAAATGTCCTGAAATTCTCTCCTGGTCAATAAAGCATTTGGTAGCATTTATATTCATAAAGTGCATTCTCTTATTATCACCTGTTGGGAGTCTATTTTGTAGATGCTTAGGTGGGCCAGCATCTTATTTCTACAGTAACTTTTCCAAGGATCAAATAAATTGACAGAAATTAAAATTTTTCATTACCTATGTCAGTGTTTGCCGTATAGTTATTATTGCCACCTACTATTTTACGTAGAGCAATTGTTAAAAATGTAAAAGTTCCAACAAAAAGCTACTTACCACCATCCCTCTCTCTAACTCTGTGAATATGCACATTTTTGGCCTTACTGTGACCTGTGCTGTCACTATATTTGTTCTCAGGACTATCAGATCTCCGCAACATTTTATTTGGTGGTGAAGGATCTGCGGCGTCTCGCATTTTCTCATGTCTGTGATCACCACTACTGGGGTGACTCTTCGATGAATACTTAAGTGCCTGTAAAACATCACCCCCCAAAAAGAGAGACAACATTTAAACTTTAAACATACCTCCCTAAATTCACTTTTTCATAAAACTTGGCATTCTAACTTCATTAAGTTTTATAAATTTGTATCAATAAAATTAAAATTCCCCAATTATGCCTTTAACTTATTCAGACAAGACCTAAGTAAATGTCTAGGAATTATTATAAAGCTCATACAAATAAATCATAACAATGTATGTTAAAAAAAAAAGGAAAACTCCAGTCCATAAAGTGTGTTGTAAGTGCATGAAATCAAACACCTTGGTCTATTAATTCCTCGATAAATTTTTCTGAGAATTAAAATGTTTAAAGAAAAGTAGAAACCTAGTTCTACTGTACTCTCTCGGGCTCTACAACTGATGCACAAATACAAGCATAATGAGCTTATTAAGCGGGTTTCTGAACAACCCCCCAAAAGCACCAGTTTCTCCAATTCTGACATAAAAAAAATTCAACCCTACCTTACCTACTCTTGACAGGTGTGGGAAATCAAGATGAAAGAAAAATTTTGGTTGGTATTTCTAACATAATGAAACTTAATGGACAGCCTTCACCATAGTTAAGTTTTACCCTAACACATTTAAAGCAACCACAATAAAATATGTAATTATGTTTTAGAGGGGCAGATTCAATTGGATTTAGTCTTTGATACCCAAATACATCAAACACTGGTTCACACATCTGAGGACCTGACAAGGACTGAGGATTTTAACTTGAGCTTTAATTCATGCCAGCCAGTTAACAGAACTAGATCAGCTTAGAAACCTACTCTGCTATCACTGCAGAGATTAGATGTAAAAACGTTTACTTCTAGTGTCATCTGTAACCTCCTTAAGAGATATCCCCCCCAAAACAGGCGCCACCTGTATGGTATTTTTTAAAACTTTACATGCAGCAACTGCAATTATCACAAAGGGATCTACATACCTAGAATCATCAAGGTTAGAACGAGTTATCCAAGTGCCCAAAGATCTTAATTCCCACACAACCAAAAGCACTCTCTCTCTCACTAGTAAGGCAATTATTTGCACGAAAAAAAAAAAAAAACCTAAATTGGGAAGGGACAGTGGTTTACAACACACTTAAGAGTTGCCTATCAATTAGTTGTTTCTTCCCAGGCCTTTTATCTGATTTTAATACCTCAACCGTAACTTTTATTTCCCCAATCCATTAAATACATGTGGTTCCGAAGGAAACTATCACCTGACCCCACCGATTCTTTCATACCCAAACAATCAAGCTCTTTCCGGCTGAGAATGACTTTTTCCTTAAAAAGCTCAACTTCCTCCACTCGCCTTTCAAAATTGAGTGGCTAAACCTTTTTGGGGCGCGCTAACGGGCCCCACCTGGGCATTTCAAGGGGAGCTGCAGTGCTAGTTTGGGAGCTGCTGCACCCCAGGGCCTGTAGCGACATCTGAAGCCTGCGCTCGAGTACCAGGTCCTCCCTCCCTTCCCCCTCCGTCCCCGCATCCACCGCTCCACCCGGGCCTCGTCTGGTACCTGGTAAGGCTGCGAGTCCCCCCTCCGGTCGTGACAGCTGAAAAACAGGAAGAGAAACGGCGACATGAAACATCTCGAGGGAAAGGAAGAGAACGCCCCCCCCCCGCCCCTCCCCGCGGGAGCCCCACGAAACGAACCGGCGAGAGGCTGGGCTCGCACCCTCGCCGCTTTTGCAGACGGTGACGAGCGCGAAACGCCGCCACCGCCGCCGGGCCCCGCGCCCGCTCCACACTCACTCGGGCCTCGCCTGCTGGCGCGGCCGCTCCTCCTCCCAGCCCGATCCCGACCAGGGTTAACAACAAAAATGGCGGCTCCGCCAGCAGCCGATAAGGAGGAACAGCCCCCCCCCTCCCCGCCGCGCCGCCGCCACCCCCGCCCCCGCCGCGGCCCAGCCCGAAACGAGAAGCCAATTTACCCATCACTGAGTCTCTGCTGTTTCCTCGCATACATTACCATCAATGCACGACCTGTGAGTGTGTGTCGGGGGAGGGGGGAGAGCAGCCGCGAGGGGCGGGCGGGCGGGCGGACGGCAGCACCGGCACCGGGGTCCGGCGCGCCCTCGGCGACTCTCAGCACCTCCCCGTTACTGGCGCCGGCGCTCCCGGGCCATCTTCCTCGGTCCACACCACGCTCACTCTCAGCCCGGGGAGAGGCGCCACCTACACGGCGGAAGCGGCCAACCGGGGGGAGGGGGCAATCAGAAGCGTTGCTGAGCCCCGCGGAGAGAGACTGCCTTCTCCGTTTTCTCCGCCGCCTCCTCCCCTCCTCGGCACCAGCCGCCGCTTGGCCCTTCTCCTCCTCCTCCTCCTCCGCCTGCCGCTGCTGGTGCTACCGCCGCCGCCGCCGCCGCCGCCGGTGCCGCCGCTGCCTCTCCACCAACTACATCCGGGCAACTCCGAGGCTGCGGCCGTCGGCAAACCTCGGCAGTTTCCGCCGCGCCCCTCCTCTACCGCCCTCGGCCCTCCCCTTCCCCGCGCAACTCCGGCACGTCGTCTTCGGCAAACCTCGGCTCGCTCCGCTTTTTCTCTTCCTCGGAGGCCTGGCTCACCGCCTCGAGACCCGTCAGTTCTTTCCGGTTGCCGCTGCTTTTCCGCCGCTCACGTCCGGCCACTGCCGTTCCAGTTTAAGGAGACTCCTGCTTGGGGACCTGCTCGAGGCTGGCCCCAGGGGCCCCGGGATGCGCCGGGAAGGAGCCGCCTTCGGGAGGAGGACGGTGGGGCGCCAGAGAAGCCATCTCGGACTAAATAAGGGAGGCTGAGGCTATTGCGCGTGCGCCGAGGTGGGGGCAGTGGAGGGGGAGGGTGTCCTGAGAGCGCTCCGGCCGCGGGCGCCCGCCCCTCCGGGCTGGGGTGGTCGCAAGCCTCGGTAGGGGACGGGCGTGCGGTTGTCCCCGAGCTTCCCCCGCCTGCCGCGTCCGAAGCTGCTCTTAGGTGGGCAGCGCGCGGCAGCCCTCCCCGGCCGGTTCGCTGAGTCCGGAACTGGGCCTGCACACCGGCCTCACAGCCGACGCTGGACGCGCTGCGGTCCTGCGACGAGCGGGGCGGCCGGCAGCCCGTGCGCCGCAGGTGAGGAGTGAGTCCTCGGAGGCGAGCGTTCCCGGAGGAGAGACGGCCGCGCAGGACTCCGGGGACTCGGGGCGGGGGCCTGGCGCGGCGCGGCGCGGCGCCGCTGGGGCGTTGAATAAAGCGCCGGTGAGCCTGAGCTTTAGGGGAGTGGGGGACTTGGGGAAACTGCTGAGCCGCCTCATCCTTGTTTAAGATTTTTTCACCCCCAGCCGGTCCCAGTTCACCCTCTTACCATTTTTCTCCTACTGCATTTGGAGGATCGGGGCGTGAGTCAAAGCATAAGCTGAGTTAAATGAAAGGGTTGCGAATTGAATTGTATAGACAGACTACAGGTACAATGGCAGCATTGGCTTATAAGGAGGAGAAGAGTCAAGTATCAAAAACTTGAGGGTGATGGTATGCAGGTGATTTCGTTTTCCTGCTCTTAGACTCCTTGCGACAGTAATAAAAGGATTGTAATACACTTGAAGTAAATATACAACTATTTCCATAGAAAAAGGCGAAATAGTAAACAACAAATCAAGAGAAAAGACCCCCCCTCCCCCGCAGATCTATCAAAAACTGATTTAGTTGGTAGCCAACAGGTTACGTTATTGCAGGACCCAATGAACAGATAGAATGATGTGAGGCATCATTCTAAATGTAAAAAAAAATTAAAGTTGCATAATTGTCACATCCACCAGCCAAATGTTAAGGCGATTGCTGCTGTTTGCGAGGACCAGTAAAAGCCTTCTTTAGCTGTCAGCAACTAAAGAAAAAACTGCCAATGACTGAAATAGGGGGAGGGTGGAACCTGGAGTCTAAGTGTAATTTCTAACACTTTTTAAACATATTGAAGACGAGACATCAGATTGCAAGAGCACGAAAAGTAATACATAAATCTTACGCAGAAACTTGGAAATTGGTGGCAAAATGCATGTGTTTGATGATCAGATTATGGAAATTGATAGATACCATTTGATCAAAAGCCCCAAAACTCAGCTGAGCTGTGGAGGAAACAGTTGCAGGCAATGCAGAGAGTCAGTCCTCACTTTTCACAGGTTCTCTGTTTCCAAGTTCAACTACTCCCTAAAATTTGTTTGTAAAATCAATGGTGCAGCATTGATGGACATGTGATAACAGTGGCAAAATTTAACTTGGGGCACACTTTCAGAGGAGGTTAAATAAGGCTACATTCAGCCTATTGATTCACCTCTTACTGAAAACAAACGTACTTTTCACAGTATGTATAGTGTCATGTTTTTCATGCTTTTTGGTGATTTTGCTGTTTTATTTATTTTTAAGGTTCTTTATTCATTAGAGAGAAGGGCAGGGAGGGAAGAGAAACATCAATGTATGGTTGCCTTTCACCTGCCTCCAGCTATGGACCTGGCTTGCAACCTGGTTGTGTGCCCTGACTAGAAATCAAACCAGTGACCTTTGGGTTCGCAGGCTGGTGCCTTATCCACTGTGTCACCAGTCAGGGATTGATTTTGCTGTTTTAAATGCCGCCCCTAGCATAGTGCTCAAGTGCTGACTGGTATCTCTAAGCACAGGAAGGCTGTGTACGCTTTGTCTTGTGGAGAAAACAGTGTCCTAGAGAAGCTCCCTTCAGGCTTATCAGAAGTGCTCTTAGCCATGAGTTCAGTATTAATAAATCAAATATATATTAAATAGGTGTCTAAACAAAAACAAAAAGCAAGATTATGTATTGACTGGTTGACAAAAATGTGACTAAAGTACCTAAGCCTTTATTTCCCTAGGAGCCATGCAGTGTTAATTGTTTATAGAACACATTACCTCAAATAATGAAAATTGACTTTACTAAAGGACTCATTTAAATGTGATACCCATTTTTAAAACTCATTGCCTACCTTAATCTCATCATCCTTTTTTTTTTTAATTTAACCATGTTTTACAATTTTTCAAATACATTGAACATTAATGTTTTTAGGATTATTATAATAGCTTTATTTTTTTCATCATCCATTCTTTTAAATTCTTTGTAAAATGCCTTCATCAGTGCTACTTAACATCTTTCTTCCTGACTATGTATGCCCTCTCCTTACTCATAAATCTTTTGTCTTGCTTCTTACCTCTCTAGAAAAATAAATCAGAAATCAGTAATAGTACCTGCCTCCTCCCACCACAGCACCTACCAAACTTCCTACATCTGGATATGCTGCACTACTCCAGTAACTGTCAAATTTCCTGAGACCAAACTTGCCACTTTTGTGCTGAGTTCCATTTTACTCTTGAAATTGTCTGCTCTCCTTATAAATTTTTTCTCTCTCTTAACTGGATCACATATGTCAACTTATAAACAAATAGTTACCCAAAAAGTCTGGACTTCTATCTCTCTGCAGATATTACCGCACGGCTATGATCTGCTCTCTACAGAAAAATTTCACCTCCGTTGCAGCTGCCCAAGGTCAGCAGTAGCCTCCATGTTCTCAAATCCAATTTTTCTTACTTGTCTTCATCTCCCTTCACCTGTCATCAGTATTTGAAACAGCTGATACTTACCTTGCCTGCCATGATTCCACTCTGTTTCTCCCTTGCTTCACTTCCTTCTTAAAGGGCCGTTCTGTAGTATCCTTGTTGGTGCTTCCTCATGTTCCAGCCTCTAAATGATGCTCTGCCCCACAATTCAAATATCACAACTTGGACTGCTTCTCCTCCCCTCTGTTCTCCTTCCCTAGGCAATCCCATCCAGACCTTTGGCTAAATGAAACCCACATTTGAATGTCCAGCTCACATCTGTAACCTAAACTCACACTTAACTACCTATAGCTCTGCTTAAATGTCTAATGGGCATGCCACACTTACTATATCCAAAACAAACATAACCTTTTCTCCTCACATTCACTTCATCAGCAGATCTCATGATCACGCAAATCAATGAGTCCTCAGTAGAGCCAGGCAATCTATATTTTTGTCTTCAACTTTCTCACACTCTCCAGCAAGTTTTTCAAACTTCACTGTCCTTAAACCTATCCCCCTTATTTTACTATATCCCCTTTATTGTTAGGTTTTAACTTTCTTCAAAACTAAAGCCACTAAATGGAAATTTCTTCCTGCCTCCAAATACACTAATTGGCTTACATTAAATTTATCCTATTTACTTAACAATACATTAAATACCAGTATGTCTTGGGGATACATTACTGAACAATACAAAGAAAAAAAGTTTCCACCTTCCTGAAGCTTTTATGCATGTGGGGGGAAAAAATAGTCATAATACAAATAAGTGATGTGGTAATTTAGGTAGTAGTAAGTGCTTTGGAGAAGAATAGAGGGTGATAGGAAATAGATGAAGGGGGAATTTTTTTTTATTCTATATTTTATTTTTTTAATTTATTTTTATTATTTTTAAAGATTTTTATTATTTCGAGAGAGGGAGAGAGACATCAATATATGGTTGCCTTTCACCTGCCTCTGAAGGGGAAATATTTTAAATAGTGGGTCTTTGAGCAAAGACTTGGAACATGATGAAGGAGCAACGTGTATGGGTATCTGGAGAAGAGGGTCCCTAGCAAAGGGAACAGCAAAACCAAATGTCCTGAGTTAAGAGTGTACAGGTATGTTTCAGAATGATAAGGAAAGCTGTATGGGTAAGATGTAGTGACTGGGGGAAAGTAATAGGAAATGAGGTCAGATAGGTTAAAGGAGAGGGTGAGGAAGCAGATTTTGAAGGCCCTAATAGGCTATTATAAGAAGGTTGGGTTTTCTGCGTGAGATGGGAAACCATCAGAGAATGATGAACAGAGAAAGGACACTGGCTACTGGGGTAACAGTAGTCTGCATGACAAGAAAGGAAGCAGGGACAATTGAATACATCTGCATGTTCCTAAGGTCACTATTTCAAAACAGGAGTTAAGCCTCCTCTATAAAGCAATTTCCTTTACTTGTGCTTTTCTTCCACCTCTCCACTTACTTTACACTATTGGTTGTTTTTTCCTCAGTATACCTAAACTCTCCCTTTTCATCTGGAGTATTTCCATTTTTTTAAAAATCTGAATCCTGAGAGTATTATGCTTAGTGAAATAAGCCAGTCAGTGAAAGACAAATACCATATGATCTCACCCATTACAGGACAATAATGAACAAAACTAACAACAAGCAAGACAGAACCAGATATATGAATACAGGGAATAGGCCTTCAGTGGTCAGGGGGAAAGGGTTTGGGGGGAGGAGGAGGAAGAGGCAAGGAAGGGGAGCAGTTTAGACAAGAACCTAGTATAAAGGAACCATGGACATGAACAACAGGTGGGATTGACTTTGGGGAGAGTGGGTGGGTGGGGAGGGGGACAGAGGGGAGCAAAAAGGAGATGGATGTAATACAAGGACAAAATTGTTTTTTAAAATTTGAATCCTATGACCAAAAAAAATATATATATATATATATATATATATATATATATATATAAACAAAATAAATCCTCCTTGACCCCAGTGAGTGCTCTGTCACATTCTTAATTTTAGCTTAACTTCTGATAAGACTTGTCTGTGATAACTCACTGGTTTCATTCTTCACTCCTCTATTTATGTTTTGTCAAAATAGATATTCCTAAAGCATTGGTGCTGACTTTCCAGGAGGTATTTGGAAATGTGTGTTGGTATTTTTGTTTATTTTGGGGTTTTTTGTTTTTGTTTTGACACTTGTTTTTTGGTTTTTAACTCAAGGGGGAGGGATGCTGCTGGGGTTTGGTTGTCAAAGGTCAAGGATGCCTAACATACCCCAATGTGTAGGACAGGCCTTCACATTTGTTTTGATCAAAATACCAATTTCACGTTATTGAAAAATAATCTTAACATCGCAAATGACATCTGCATACCTGATTGTTTTTCAGTCTTTTTTTTTTTTTACTTGATTTTTGAATATTTGACATTGATGACTACTCTTTTTGCATTGCCCTTCTCCCTTGGGTTCTGTGTTACCTCATATTCCTTGCCTTTGTCCTACGTCCCTGACAGCTCCACTCACTCCTTTTTACAAACCCATTTTCCTTTACTCCACTACCAAATGTTGAGGTTCTTCAAAATCAGTCCCTTGAAGATGTCAACAGAAATGGCAAGTAAGGAACAAACTTTAAGGATTATGTTCATCTATAGAAAGAGCAAATAAGTGCAAAAATTATCAGAATCAAGTTTATGTGAACTCTGGGAACTAATCAGACATTACAGTACAGTCAATCCTTGGTTCTTGAACTTCTCCCACCTCGAACAATTTGGTTCTCAACCAAGTTGTTCATGAAAAAAATGTCTCAGTTGCCAAACAAAACTTTAGGTCTTTACCTCACAACCCTTTCATGCTGATACCTGTATGATCAATCATGTGTCTCTTAGTCATCTTTCCGTTTTCAAACAAATTGCTTCTTGAACAGCCTTTCAAAACAAATTAAGCTAGAGAATTAAGGTTCCTGTCCAACCACACAAACAATCAAGAAAAAGGTGATTGAATCTCAGTAGAAAAACTTCCATTTAAATTAATTGTGGCCCACTTCCTCATCCTCAGTTCAGCAACAATTTTGAGTACAACAACCTGCATTTCCAGTGTAGGTTCCTAGTACCGGAGAGCAGAATGGACCTTGTCCTCAGAAAATTGGGGCAGTTTGTTTCGACATGTCTGGTGGCTCCCTGGACTACAAAGGGCTTGTCCTTATTTTGCCTAACTTGGTGACTACCCAGGGGGCATTCGTCAGAAACAGTTAAATGAAAGTATATTAACTGCTGCCATCTGGAGAATAAACTGTTTGGAAAGTTCTTAAATAGTTCAGGGAATCTGAAAGGTCACATGCATGCCCATAATGGGACAGATGCTCAGAAAAGACCTGAAAAGGCCCTAAACACCTTTGACTAACTTTCAGGCTCTGCTTAAATAGAAAATGAAGGCTGAGGTGGATTTGTTGTTGGCCCAGCTGAATGTTGAAGGTGTGTCCCCAATACATACACAGAGCTAACTGGCAAAGATTGGAAGTTTTTTTTCTTTTTTCTTTTCTTTTTTTTTGTGCTGGGCATTTAAGGTAGTCTCTGTTAATCTCTAGCTGACCGCTAAGCCAATAAAACTGACTTAAGTGGTCACACAGAAATACATGCAGAGTTTACAAAGTTGGTTTAGAAAAGTCGTTAAACAGACAATCCAAAGAAGCAACAGCAAACCCTAGGGAGGCAGGAAAATCTTATTTCCAGACTTGCCACAGTATAATTAAAATGTCCAGTTTCCAACAAAGAAAATTAGAAGGTGGTCATAAAAATAAGAAATTGGCCCAAAACAGGGGAAAAAATTATTAAAAAACTGTCCCCAAGAACCCAGAGATACTGACTTACCAGACAAAGATTTCCCATGAACCCTTGTAAAGCTATTGCGAGAGCTAAAGGAAATTATGGACAAAGAACCAAAGGATATCAGGAAAACTATTTCTCACCAAATAAATATCAATAAAGAGACTGAAATTATCGAAAAGAACCAAAAAAATTCTGGAGTTAAAAGTGCAATAACAGACTAAGCATTCACTGGAGGGTTTGAATAGTAAGTATGTGCAGAGAAAAGAAAGAATCACCAGACTTAAGAGGTCAATTAAGACTGCCCAATCTGAAGAACAGAAAGGAAAAAATAAAGGACAGAGCTCAAGAGACCTTTGGGTCATCAAGCATACCAATTTTTGCATGAGGGTATCCAAGAAGGAAAGGGGGGGAAAGAGTATTTGAAGAAATCATTGTCAAAACTTAACCAAATTTGATTTTAAAAACGTGACTCAAGATACTTAAGATGACCTGGCTGGTGTGGCTTAGTGGATTGGCGCTGGCCTGCGAACCCAAAAGTTGCTGGTTAGATTCCCCATCAGGGCACGTACCCACACTGGGAGCCAGGTCTGTAGCTAGAGGAAGGTGAAAGGTAACCATCCATACATCGATGATTCTCTCACTTTCTTCCTTCCTCTCTGCCTTTCTCTCTGAAAATAATAAATGAAATCTATAAATAAATATTTAAGATCAATGGACTCCAAGTATGGAAATTCAAAGAAACCTACACCAAGACACATAATTGAGCTGTTGAAAGTCACTGACAATCCTGAAAGTAGCAAGAGAGAAGCAAGTCCTTACATATGAGAGATCCTTAGTAAGCTTAACAGCTTTTTTTTTCTCCTGAAACTATGGAAGCTAGGAGGCAGTCACATAACATATTCAAATGCTGAGAGAAAATAAACTGTTGACTTTCAACAAATTGGTATTTACCTCCTCCCACAATCACATTAAAATTACAACTATACTATAAAACAACCTTCATTCAGAACCAATTGAAATCAACATGGTGTTCACTTCCTTTGAAAGAGTATCATTCTTAAGTGGAGATAGGTTATCAAAAACAAATAACTTGCTACTTTATATTTGCTAAAAATAAATCCATTGTTCGTTTTCAACTCTTGTGCCTAATGCAATTGTAGGAAAAAATCAGTGTCATTGGTAATTTGTGTCCTGCTGAATTTAAGAACTTGAGGATTGAATTAATACTAAGTGCATTTTGTGTTTGACAGGACTACTTCTGGAGTGATGACAGGTTTACTTCTTAACCTAAGGTTGATAGTGGAGATATATATGTGTGTATATATATATATATATATATGCTTTATAATTATCCATTAAACTATATGAATTTATGTACATGTCTATTATATGTCATAATAATGAAGGATTTAAAATAAATTTTGTGGTTTCTCTATTTTTAAAAATTGTTATGTATTTTTTAGAGGGGAAGGGAGAGAGGGAGAAAAACATCGATTTGAGAGAAGAACATTGATCATTGCCTTTCCCATGCGCTCTGACCACCTGGGAATGTGCCCTGACCCGGAATTAAACTGGTGGCCTTTTAGTTTGTGGGACAATGTCCAATCAACTGAACCACACTGGTCAGGGCTTGTTTCTTTTACACATACACAGTTTGTTACCAGACTACAAGGATCCATTTGCCTGCACACATCAAAGCATAGTCAATCAGGACTAGGAGTTTGCAACCAATAAAGTATTTTAGTTGAGAAAATGCACCAAGCCCAGGATCACAGGTAGGTCAGTGCTAAAAGACTTGGCTCTCTGATGGCTTCTAGGGGATGGAATATATGGGGACTAATTAAAGTAGGGTCCTGGTCAGCTTCATGGTCTACTAGGTTAGGAGGTATTTGATCATTGCATTCACTCCTGATGTTAGCCAGTTAGCCATGCTGTTACTTTGTCTTGTTTCTCAGGGATGTGTTTGGTGGGGCCATTTCACTTTTCTGGGTCTGGAGCTGAAACTCAACTGAGAACTAGATGTTCTAGATGAAACTGTCTCTGTGGTCAGTAGAACCAAGGCTTTGTTCCTAAAATTGTTTAATGCTGACCAGTGGCTCCTTGTTCTGAGGGCTTAATGACTAAGGGAGTAAATCTGCAAGAGAGAGGGAGGCAGGTGAGTCAGGGTGCTGGATGAGGCCAGCTTGAGTCAAAAGGAAAGAAAGGGGAAAATTTTATATTAAAGAAGTTTTTGTGTAATTGCACTTCCACTAATATTGGAGACAATACTTTGTTTTTGACCAAAAAAAGTTCAAAATTCATATTAGTGAATTTCTGAATAAAATATCTATTATTTGGATTAACAAATATTTATCAAATACATGTAGTATTTAAGTTGAAACCATCCAGTAGTTTTAACCAAGTATAGTTCCAGAAAGTTATCAGACATTTTATATACAGTATAGAATATAGTTGAGCTAAATCGTGTGGAATGAAATCTTTTGTAGAACGAGCTAGGATGGATAGCTTACTACAAGTTAGTATCTTGTAGTAAGATACTAAGACATACTTTCATATATAAAAATAATAATACAGCCTTGGCTGGTGGCTCAGGGGATAGACGCTAGCCTGTAAATCCAAAGGTCGCTGGTTCGATTCCCTGTCAGGACATATAACCAGGCTGCAAGTTAGGTCTCCAGCCAGGTTCTTAGCTGGAGGCAGGTGAAAGGCAACCATACATTGATGTTTCTCTCCCTTTCCTCCTCCCTCTCTGCCCTTCTCTCTAAAAAATAATGGAAAAAAAAAAAAAACAGCACAGTAAAAGAAGCTATGGTCTCCACTAGTGTGCTTGGACAAAACACATAACTGTTTTTTGAATTTTGGTTTATTCTATAAAAGTGGCATAATAATTCCTGCCTTCTTAAAAAGTAAAAGTCAAGCCCAAGCCAGTGTGACTCAGTTGGTTTTAACATCATCCTGTAAACTGAAGGGTCACCAGTTCAGTTCTCCATTACGGCACATGTCTGCTTTGTGGGTTCAACCCCTGATCAGGGTGTGTATGGGAGGCAACTGATTGATGTTTCTCACACTGGTGTTTCTCTCCTCTTTTTCTTTCTGCCGTTGCCTCTCTCTAGAGTCAATGAACATGTCCTCGGTGAGGATAAAAAAATTCAGTGAGATACATGGTATGTAAAAGACCTTTTGCAATATTATGTATGATTTATCAGAAAGGTATGGTCATTCAGATAACTGAAATATATATTTCTTATATACTTGGCCTTCATCCCCGGTACCAGGCTCTGAAACCCCTTGGAATTAGATTGTGAGGAGAGCAACCAGAGTGTCTCGTGTTAATGAAGTGACTTTTGGATCTCACCCAAGGGTGGTGGCTAGTTACTATTAGGATCCAACTATGTGGTTAGAGGATTGGAACTCAGTTTCACCCCTGACTCTCAGGGTGGGGAAAGGGACTTGAGGCAGGACCAGTCACCAATGGCCAATTACTTTGTCAAGCGTGACTTGTAAAGAAAGCTCCATGGGGGGAGGGGGGAGAAAAGGATGAATACAACAACAATAAAATTAAATTAATAAAAATTATACACACACACACAAAAGAAAGCTCCATAAAACCCAAAAAAATGATACTTTGTCCTTTTTGGAGAGAGTCCCAATTGGGGAACCAGAATGCTTCGATATGCCACCTTGTTAGCTTCCAAGCTCTACAAGGACAGAAACCCCTTCCTCTGGGACCTCACCATAATATTTCTTCATCTGGCTGTTAAGCCATATTTGTTAATATCCTTTATAATAAATATTCTTTATGATCTAATGAATAAACAGCTTTTCTTGAGTACTGTGAGCCTTTCTATCAAATAATCCTGAGGAGGGAGGGGATCATTGGGGAACTTTGATCTGCAGTCCATAGGTCAGAAGCACAAGAAACAACTTGGGTTTAAAGTTAGGGTCTGAAGCGGAGGGTGAGACTGAGCCCTTTGCCTGTGGATGGAATCTGACACTTCATCTGGGCAGGTAGTGCCAAAATTGAGTCGAATTTTCAGACAGTCTGTTTGTTGGTATAGGGAAGTCTCCATACACACTTTGGAATTGGGTCCTGAAATTGTTTGTACCTTTGGACACACACTTTATAAATCTTTTATATTAATATACAAATTTGATTTAATATGGACGTGGCAAGTTAAATGAGTTTATGTAGTCAATAAAGGAGCTATATTATATAGGTTAAGCAATAATAGCTTTCTTAGCAAGTAAGCTGCCCTCTCAGTGAATTAAAACAACAAAGATTTGTTTCTCCATCACATTACAATCCAGTTTGAGTCAGGTGGATCTCTGGTGGCATTCCTGACAATTCTGGGACCTGGGATGCTTATGTTTTGCAACTCATCTTGAAGTCCTTTACTTCCAGCCCTTCTCATGGGGAAGAGAAAGAATTCATACCTGCTAGTTACAATGTTGGGCTGAAAATGTTATATGTCCTTCCCTTAATAGTGCTCTGGCCAGAACTATTTCTATAGTCCCATCTCAACAACAGGGGAACACATGGGTGTGTGTGAACACTGTCTCTCACACAAGCAACTTAAAGCTACTTGATTTGAGGCAGCTTGTATGAAGCTTATTAAGTCCATGGACTGGCATTAAGATAACTAAGAATCTCATGAAAGTTTATACAAAAACTTGAACTCATGATGTTTATTTTTCTAGAAAAGGGGAGCTGGAAAAAAAATTACTGATTTAAAGCAACAGATAAAAGGAGAAAAACGATGAGGTTGGCTACTTTTCTAAAATTATACTTGAAACCTAAAACTTTATTTAGAAATATTAAATATTTCCCTAAAGTCTCAAGAGTGATTAATGATCCATTCAGCTACTTCAGAGAGAGAGAGAGCATTGTAGGGTTGGTATCCTGGAGTATTTTTTAAAATATAACTCCCCCCTTTTTTAAAAAATGATATCATGGACATGGACAACAGGTGGGATTGACTTTGGGGGGAATGGGTGGGTGGGGAGGGGGACAGAGGGGAACAAAAAGGGGATGGATGTAATACAACAACAATAAAATTTTTTAAAAAATGATATCAGAAGTAGCAGTTTGCATTTTAGCCAGGAGGTTTTGTTGTTGCAAAAACCAAAGACTAATGCTGGCTATGTTAAACAAAATGGAATTCGTTGGAAGAGCTTAGTGAATTCCTGGAAAGCTGGGAGATGGAGCTTGGACAAAGAACAGGGACCAAGTTGATCTCAAGGGTCAGGGAGCAAGTAACATGCAGCAGTAACAGTCTCTTATCAAGTTGTAACTTTTTTTATATAGTTTTATTTTTAGAAGATTTTATTCATTACTTTAGGAGGGAAGGTCAGGGAGGAAGGAAGAAAGGGAGAGAAGCATCAATATATGGTTGCCTTTCACCTGCCTCCAGCTACGGACCTGGCTGGAGACCTGGCTTGCAATCTGGTTATGTGCCCTGGCTGGGGAATTGAACCAGCAATCTTTGGGTTCATAGGCCAGCACCAGTCCACCAAGCCACACCAGCCAGGGCTGTAACTCTCTTTATTACAGAATTTCACTGATTCAAATGTTGAAGTCCCAAAAAGTATCTGGTTGTCCAATCCTCAATCATAGGCTCAACATTCCCATCCCTGCTACCTCCCCACTCCAATAGACCTTTGTTCCCATAAGGAAAAGCAGCAACTTAAAAATTACACACTATAAAGAGCTCTCAAAAAACAGATGGGGATGCCATTAGGATAGCCAAACAACGGTAACTGCCCACAATAATCAGCCTTTCTACATCTCACTGACACAAGTTTCTTTGTATGTAAGCTTTTAGAAAAGAAAATTAAAAAGTCAAATGTCTTAGATTTCTTAGTTTACTTATAGCACTAAGTTAAAATGCAAGTTAAATATATAAAATAATGTTAATTTAGAAAGACCATATCTCTCAATTGCCTCTGCTGCTACTCCAGTAAATACAGAGACAAAACTCTCAGTAGAGATAGGTCTTTAAAAAGAATATGATTGATTATAGTAAAGGAAGTACAAAAAAGCATAATAAGAAATTAGGGAGCAAAAAGGGGATGGATGTAATACAACAACAATAAAATAAGAAAAAGAAAAATCATGCATAACAAAATTAAGGGTTAGATAAGGAAAGGGTAAAAGAGGAAAAGGAGAATATAGTAAGAAACGTGGGTGCAAGCCTTCAGCAGCTTCCTCTGCCTCCTCACCCTGTGCTCACACATATGCCTCACCAATTTTTCCTTCTTTTCCCCACTACTTGGATCAGTCCCAGTGAGTTCTCTGTACTAGGAAAAAACACTATGCCAAGCCCCTTACTGCCATTCTGGGCTCAATCAGATCCCAGAAAGCCAGGAACACCAGTTCCTATCAAGTACCGTTTCCCTGCATTGTCAAAGGAACTCCAGAGAGCTGTGGGCTAGCAGCAGCATTCCTGGTGGGCTTAGGCAGAAGCCTGGTGAATGGACATGACAATGGCAACCAGGAACCTATTCCATCCTTTTCTTATTCGATAACCACAGCTGTTCTTAAAGAAAGGGGAACCAACTTTTGCGGGAGTTTAGTAAGCAATTTAGAAGTCACCTGCCCCCACTGCCTTCCCGCCTCCCACCAGGAAATTTGCCAAATCGCATTGATTGAGAAGTATTGTGATTGTCCATCACATTTCCTCTCAGCTAAAACAGAATCTTACAGTTCTCTGTCTGGTTTTCAATTTTTTCTTCAATGAGCTTAAGCCAGCGATTTTCAACCCATGTGCCACAAGAATTTTTAAAATGTGCGATGCACGACTATTTAGTTGGGGGCACTCACTGACCTCTTTTCCATTAGATTGTCAAATAAAAAAGGACAGCAGCTAACAACAATAGCTGTCTGGCGTGAAAGAATCAAAAGTATACCTTCTTTTGTCAGGTCAGCAGAACATGTATTTATTGGTGTTCCCCAGAATTTAGTAAATAGTTTATGTGTGCCATGAGATGAAAAAGGCTGGAAGTCGCTGGCTTGAGCAAAAGGGATGCTCGTGACTAACAATTTGCAGCAACATAATCACTGGTTACTAAAGTCCTGAAAAGTCCACAGGGCCCCTCAATTACAGTCTACTTTGGGAATGGAAAGCTGTATTAGATAAACAAATACGCAAAGTCTAGGAGTAGTATGCTTTCTCAAGATTTTGATAAAGGAAAAAACAGATTAAAAAATTAATTATGATACAATCTTCCTGTTCCGTGCTTTTCTCAAAAGAGCATATTTCAGGTTCCTTTCTTGAGGAGTCACCCCATTATCTCCTTTTCCATATTAACAGTGTGTCTCAACTACAGTGAAATTTTGCTCTATTTTATAAATGAACATTTTTTTTCTATCAGAAATAGCAAGCATTTAAACTATTTAAAAAAAAAGAATGGCTATCAGGAGTAAGACACGAGGGAGAACAATACAGGTCAATATAAGCTTCATTTTATATATGTAATTTTTTGAAAATATATAGTATATACTTTTGCTACATAACAGCAAACATGTAAAGGAGAATTTGGAGACTTTTAATAAAATTTTGGTATTTACTAGGAATAATGAAATGTAAGAAAAAAAAGCTGTAGATCTTCAAAATTTTATTTGAAAATTAATATAGATTTGGAAATACAAGGTCTGTTAGGAAGAAGTCCAAACATTGTTAATACAATGAGAACAGTTTGCGCAACATGATGTAACCTGGCAGCCAGGGAGAGTGGACTGGAATGCACATGTGTGAATAATGACAACTTCACTGTTCTAGTCGGTGGGGGCGGTAGGTGCACTTAAGTGAACATGTATATTGTGTGGCCATTGCATTCAAAACGACTGAGTAGAGCACTGAATCTGCATCAAATTTTGTATTAAGCTTGAACATTCCTCCCTGGAAACTATGCGGATGATTCGGAAGGCCACAGCTATAGGCAGCTAGTGATGGGCAGCTTCATCGTGATAACGCACCTGCTCATGGCATCATGTCTCGTGCAGTTTTTTGTGTGAAATATCAAATCGCTCAGGTGACACAGCTCCACTGCAGCCCAGATTTGTCCCTCTGCAACTTCTGGCTTTTCCCAAAGCTAAAATCACCTTTTGAAAGGAAAGAGATTTCAGACTGTCGATGAGATTCAGGAAAATATGATGGGGCAGCTAATGGTGATTGGGAGAATTGTATGAGGTCCCAAGGTGCCTACTTTGAAGGAAACGGAGGCATCATTATCCTATGTACAATGTTTCTTGTATCTTCTTCAATAAATGTCAATAAATGTCTCTCTGTGGCATAGTTGTGGCTGGATACTTTCTGGACAGACCTCATATATCCCCGCAGCTGGGTAGAAGGCATGTGATAATTAATGTTTAATGCAGAAATAATGCTTTCTAAGAAAATCAGAATATGTGCCACAGAGATGAGCTGCTGAAGATTGAAAAGAATCAAAATACACTAAGCCTTTAGAAAAACCACATTTTCTTCATGGATGGGAGAGCTTTAAAGCCTGGCTCTGTATTCCCAGAAAAAGGGAACTGGAGTTAAGAACATCTTGTAAGATTTGGTGTTAAACTTGGTAGGGGTTTATTTGGCCATCAAGAGTACATTTTTTACTTAGACCAAGAGGCCAGACTTAGGGCTCAGATGGAAAGGAATGTACTTCCCTGGTTCCCACAGGAACTGAGAAAAAAAATTAGCAGCTGCTTTAAATCTTAGTAGCAATGAGGGTATATATCTAAATTAACAAAATGACCCCAGTTTTGACCGTACAGAAGGAATAAGTGGATTATAATAGAAAATGAGAACAATTTAAAAGACTGCTCTATGTGGGAACATGAGTTAAATGGTGTTAAGCAACACATATGTTTATTTACCTCCTTTGTACATACTTAGTATGTAAGGATTTGCCTGGACTACAATAAATGACTGATAGTAAAATGGGTCTGGAATGAGAAAGCACATATGACAACCCCAAGGACATCCCAGAAGCACAGGGTGAGCTCTGCAGGCTGATTATTTGAGTCCTCAGCCAAGGTTTTAGTAATGAATAAACACTATTCAGCTCCGGAACCTACTCTCAGAGCCATCCCAGCTCAACTTCCTCTGTCTCTCAGTTTGGTAGCTACTCCACTGTATTGTTGCTAGCAAAAAAAGGCTATCAGTTCTTTTTATTGTATGCATACCCCTTGCAAAGTGAGCTTGCAGCCCTTCCCCTCAGTAAGCAGAGTCAATTGTCTTACTCATTAAACCCCGACTATGTGACTTGCTTTGACCAATGGAACATTAGTAAGTAGAATATAAGCAAAGACTTAACAAGCACCTGTGCACAAGGGTTTTTACTCTCTTGCTACTAAGGTCTCTGTTTGCTCCTACTCAGAGAAAGTCTAGGCTAGCCTTGAAGAGGATGAAAGTTCACCAGGGGAGAGAACCCAGCCAATTCAGCCTATGTGGCTGAGACTCAGAGAGAGATGAGTCCAGCTAATTCAGAAAGGAGCAAAAACAGACCCAAATTCCTGCCCCACAAATTTGTGATTCAGTAATAGAACTCTTTTTAAAGTTACTAAACACTTTGCTTTTTTTTTTTTTTTTTGGGGGGGGGGTATAGCAAAAACTAACACCATTACTGAGTAGATAACCAGTTATTATTGTTCAAGCAGAAAATGTAATTATAAGACTTTAGCAAACATGGATGATGTGGGGAATGAATTTTTTTGAAGATTAAAATAAATGTAGAGAATGTACATGTGCCCTGCCAATGACAGACTCCCAGAGAGACAAAATAGTGCAAAAAAGGATGGTGACATAGGTAAACATGGCTCACCTCCTTATACCACCGCATCAAAACTACAAGTAAAATATAGAGCAACCATCACTCAGAATGATCAGAAATCAAGTTGAATGGAAGTCTGACAACTATGGAGTTAACTTCCATCCAGACCAATACGAGGAGTGGAGGTGCAGAATGGGCTGGTCCCATATACAAATGTGGTGGATAAAAATTCGGGAGAGACCCTGGCAGGTAGCACAGTGGTTAAGGTGCCGGCCTGCGAACCCAAAGGTCGCAGGTTCAATTCCCCAGCCAGGGCACATAACCAGGTTGCAAATCAGGTCTCCAGTCAGATCTGTGGCTGGAGGCAGGTGAAATGCAACCATACATTAACACCTCTCTCTCTCCCTCTCTGCCTCTCTCTCTTCCCCTCTTTCTAGAAATAATGAAATTAAAAATCTTTTAAAATAAAATAAAATAAATTCGGGAAAGATACCACAGTGGTAAGGAGTCCCCAGCCCTATACCAGTCCAGGGTTCCATGTGCCAGGAAGATGAGTAACTCTGGCTGCAAAAAACAGTGGGTATTGAGTCAGTGGAAAAAACTGCTGGAGTCCCAGCACTTCCCCTTAAAGAACCTACACACAGACTTAACTCAGATCCATTCCCTCTGAGCTCCAGTACCATGGCAGCAGCTTAAAAGTTCCCAGTGGTGGAGGAAGAGGCAATGAAGGGGAGCAGTTTAGACAAGAACCTAGTATAAAGAAGCCATGGACATGGACAACAGGTGGGATTGACTTTGGGGGGAATGGGTGGGTGGGGAGGGGGACAGAGGGTAGCAAAAAGGAGATGGATGTAATACAACAACAATAAAATTAAAAAAAAAAAAAAGTTACCAGTGGTATACAGGGAGGAAGTGAAGTGTCTGACATCAAGGCAGAACTGGGGAAGAGCTTTCTCTCAGACAAAAAGACAGGGAGAGGCCAATTGTCACTTTTCTGAACCTTCCCCTGCACAGAGCAACAGAGCTGGCAGGTAAGTATCATATCTGAGACCTTCAATCTGGCTAACAATGCCTTGACCAGGAGATCCTCTAAGACCAAGTCCCATCCAATTTATGGGCCCATCAGCTGTTAAAGGTATCTTGTCCATACGAATGGCTAATCTAGGCTCATGCTTCACAACTTACTAAATCCTATCAAACAAGTATCAGCCAGCCTCAGCCCCTCTTGCTAAGTGGTCCCAGGCTCACCACCAGCAGCAGCCAGCACAGATTCACAGCTTGGCTTAACCTGGGAATCTGCAAGCCCAGCACAGGTAGCAGCCATCTCAGATTGCTTTATACCTCAGGCAGGGTGGCCCTGGGCAAAAGGTGGGGCCTGACCTTGTCTTGCACCATCCAGGAGCCCCAGGGCCAGCATAACCAGTGGACAGCTACAGACCAAGTCAGAGCACCACCACCCTGTCCCTGCACAGCTGATGTTCCACAGAGGGCAGAGGTTGGTGGACAGTGGTCACAACCAGTCCTTGCAGCTGACTGACCCAGGAAAATACCTCCCTTTGACTTGCCAATAGCAATCAAGGCTCAACTACAAGAAGAGGGTGTAGTCAATACAAAGGGCACACCTTGAGCACCCAGCTTGTGTAATAGAAAAGGTTGTGCCACTGGACCTACAGGGAACCTACTATATTAGGCCTTGCTACCAAGACAGAGAGTCAAAGCAGCTCTACCTAATACATAGAAACAAACACAGGGAGACTGCTAAAATGAGGACACATAGAAACATGGTCCAAGTGAAAGAACAGATCAAAACTCCAGAAAAAGAACAGATCAAAACTCCAGGAAAAGAACAGATCAAAACTCCAGGAAAAGAAGCTCAACAGTATAAAAAAGACCCCGTCAGAAACAAAGGATACACTACTTGAAATAGGAACAATTTATAGGGAGACAACAGTAGAGTGGATGAAGCTGAGAATCAAATCAAGGATCTGGAACATAAGGAAACAAAAAACAACCAATCAAAACTACAAGAAGACGAACCCCCTCTACCCCCCCCCCAAAAAAACAAACAAACAAACAAAAAAACAAGGATAGTGTAAGAAGCCTCTGGGACAATTTCAAGTGTTTCAACATTTGCATCATAGAGGTACCAGAAAGAGAAGAGAAAGAGCAAGAAATTGGAAATCTGTTTGAAAAAATAATGGAAGAAAACTCGTCTAATTTAGATAAGTAATAGACATGCAAGTCCAGGGAGCATAGAGTCCCAAACAAGATGAATGCAAAAAGGCCCACTCCAAGACACAACATAATTGAAATGTCAAAGGTTAAAGATAAAGAGAGAATTTTAAAAGCAACAAGTGAAAAGCAGTAAGTTACCTGCAGTGAGTTCCCTTAAGACTGTAGCTGATTTCTAAAGAAACTTGGCAGGCTAGAAGGAATTGGCAAAAAGTATTCATAGTCATGAAAAGCAAGGACCTACAGCCAAGATTGCTCTACCCAGCAAAGCTATCATTTAAAATGGAAGGGCAGATAAAGAGTTTCCTAAACAAGGTAAACACTAAAGGAGTTCATCCTCATTAAATCATTATTATATGAAATGTTAAAGAGGATTATTTAAGAAAAAGAAGATTAAAGCTATGAACAATAAAATGTCAATAAGTATATTTCTATCAACAATTGAATCTAAAAACAAACCAAACAAACAAGAACAGACAGAATTATGGATACAGGGAGTGTTTTAATGGATGCCAGATGGGGGGTAGTATAGGGGAATGGTTGAAGGGGTAAAGGGATTAAGAAGTACAAATAGGTAGTTACAGAATAGCCAGGGGAGTGTAAAGTACAGTATAGGAAATGGAGTAGCCAAGGAACCTACACATGATCCATGGACATGAATGGTGACAGGATTATCTGAGAGAATGGGGCTGCTGGATAGCGGGGGCAAAGACGGAAAAATTGGGACAACTGTAAGAGCATAACCAATAAAACATAATTTTAATTTTTTATTAACAAAATAAAATAAATGTAATTATCTTTATCTTATACCAATTATATGTTTTTAAAAATATAATTGAAAGCAAAATTTAAGAAGTACTCCTAGCTACAATTAAGTAAGTCACTAGAATTCAATATAGATATACCTTGTTTTATTATGCTTTGTTTTATTTAGCTTCATAAATGTGTTTTTTACAAACTGAAGGCAAGACCCTCCACCAGCAAAAAAATTATGACTCACTTTATTTGTTAACTGGCTTTGTTGCAGTAGTCTGAAACTGAACCTGCAATTTCTCCAAAGGCCTGTAGTTTAATTCATGGTAGAGCACACTACAGCCATAGAGTCAAATCCTTACTTGTTTCTATAAATAAAGTTTTATTTATTTACATATTGTCCATAGCTGCTTTAATACTACAACAGCTAAGTCGTGTAGTTGAGACAAAGAGCATCTGACTAGCAAAGTCTAAAATACTATTCAGTCTTTTGCAGAAAACACAAAAGCTTGCTGACTCCTGTTCTAGTGCTTATTGCTATAATTCATAATCATCATTATCATATATTGTTATAATCCTTATTATTGGATCCCATGGGATGCAAGTGGAAAATAATGTTCCTGTGTTGAAAAAGCAGATACCTATAAGATTACTATTTCTAATCTTTACATGAACACTATAGTTAACACGTGAAAAGAAACTCTTCTTATCTAAGTGCTAACAAAGGAACTTGCCTTGTATTAAAATGTATTTGTTTGCCAATAAGACTACATATATAACTTTTACATAACTGGGAAAATATGATACATTTAAAAATATTTTTAGATAACCATTAACCAAAATCAGCTTAAAATAAAATATGGACTAAAAAGCATAAGCAAGACTACATTTATTTAATGAAAGTAATTATTAATGATGTTTAGGGACTATGCTAGCTATTAACATAAATCTTATTTATTCATGCATGAGTACAGTATCCTGGGATCCTCAGAAAGAAAGGATAATCCAGGAGAGTCTGTGCCTGCCTGTTTTCATTTGATTTCTTCTTCACCTTCTTCTTGAACTGATATTTGCATCTTTTTTTAACATTGGGATATTCTTATCTCTTATATCTTTAAGTATTTTCTTGCCCCATTCTTTTTCTTACTCTATTTCATATCCCTTAATCTCACTTTCACATTTTATATTCCATTATCTCTGCTTAACTGTGTTTATTGCATAGCCAGTCCATTATACTTCTAATTTTATATATCTTTTCATTTTCATTTTTAGGAGTTCTGTGTAATACTTTTTAAAACTGCCTGGTTATTTTTTGTGGTCTCCTATTTTTAAGTCATATATCTCATATCCTCTTTTATTTAAGCAAATTAAGCTTACTTATTTATATTCCAAATCTAAAACCTTTAGTCTTTTTTAAAATTTTATTTATTGATGTTACATTACAATTGTTTCATTTTTGAAATCTTTAGTCTTTTTGTGCTTTTTGTATTTTCTTTTGTTCTTTTACTTTTGTTTTTCTTTTTAATAATTTAATATTATTTTATTTCTCTTTTTCTTCTTTAAACATCTTTAGTCTTTTCTATTGTGATTCTGTTATTTATTATTTCTCCTGACTCTCACCCATGATGGCTTATTTCCTCATGTGTTGTATGTTTTCTGATTGTGAATTAATGTTTGCTGTAAATCTATCACTTGTGATTCTTTGAAATCTGAGATTTAAGTTGGGTTCCTCCAGAATGAATTTACATTTGTTTCTTCCAGGTACCTAGGAACATATAGGTAATATAAACTCATGCCTTAAAATGTAAGAGGACCATTGTGTCATTAGGAATTCTTAGGGAAACTTTTTAAATTCAGTTAGTTCCAGCCAGAGCCAAACCTAAAAGTTCTATTGCCATGTTACACAAGAGGTATGGTTGTCAGATTAAACAAACAAAATACGCAATACCAAGGACCCAAGATGGTGGCAGATTATGTGGAAGCTACACTAACCTCCTCCCAAGACCAAACTGGAATTACAATTAACTTATAGAAAAATCATTCTGAATAACCAACTGAAAACTAGCTGGAGAGAAGTTTTATAACCAAGGACTTACAGAAGAAACCACATCAAGACTGGTAGGAAGTGTGGAAGTAGAAGATAACTAGCTGGGCTCCCATGGGCTGAAGCTGAGGTTCTGGAAGGATGTGTCAGCTGTTGAGGGAGGATTTCCCCTGAGAAATGTTGGGTATAAACTCCAAGCAGGACTACCCAGCCTAGAGAATCAGAGCCTGGAAAGGAACCCATATAACATTCATCTAAGAAAGGAATGGGGTTTCTGTCTGCCAGGGAGAGACAGCTAGAAACACATCCACCCTCATAAAGGGCCAACACAAAATATTGTTCACAGCCACTTACCCTGTGCTCCAACACTGTGGATGCCATTGTTCTCAGGCAGATCAAGATCACTCCCTTCCAGATCACTCCCTCGAAGAGCCTGGGGGGAAGCAATACCCCACACACACACTGGAATCTCTCTCACCCAGTCCTGTGGAGCTTACACCCCCCAGAAGAATACAGCCAGAGGCTTTGTCAGTGGCTAAGCATAAGGAACAGCCTGTAGACAGAGGCAGGTCTTAGGGTGCTTTGCAGCTTTTACTGTTCTGTCCCCAGTTCTTGTCCTGGTAAAAGCTAGACTTGGTGCACATCTTGGTCCTTTCACACACTCCCAGGCCCAGCAGAGGAAGCCACAAGGTGTGGCTTGCTGATAGCTACAAATAGGTTGCCCAGGGGCAGTCACAGGCATCGTCTGACATAGGGCTGTAACAGAGTCCCTCTGAATAGGCGCAGAACCACTATACCCAGTGGCCAGTTCAGACAACAACAGAGCAGGACCCAATAAGCTTCACAAGCAGCATATCCACAGTGAGATCTCAGCAGGCACAGCCCTGCTGAGGTGAATTCTGCTTCATGTGGTCAGCACCTGCATAGCAGCTTGGGCACTATGTTGGGAGGTGAGCCTCACAGTTAGCCAGCCTGAAAGTCAATCCCATACTCAAAGAGGAGTCAAGTCTCAATTACAATACCTACATTAGGGACATTCCCAGAGCACCCTGCTTAGGTGACCAGTGTGACTGCATCACTGAACCCCACAGGACACCTACTATATAAGGTTACCCTACCAAGATTGGGGGTCACAGCAGATCTACCTAATACATAGAAACAAACACAAAGAGGCAGCCAAAATGGGGAGACAAAGAGATAGGCCTCAAATGAAAGCACAAATGAATTCTGCAGAAGAGCTCAATGTAACGGAGACATGAAATTTATCAGATATGGAATTGAAAATAATGATTATAAGGATGCCCAAAAGCCTGAAAAAGGACATAGAAACCAAGAAAAAGACAGAAATAAAGAATGTCATATCTGAAATAATACACTGGAAGGAATAAACAGTAGGTTAATTGAATCAGCAATTTGGAAGACAACACCCAACCAGAGCATCAAACAGAGAAAAGAATTTTTAAAGTCAAATAGTTTAGGGGACCTTTGGTACAACATGAAGAATAGCAACATTCACACCACACGTCTACTATTAGAGGAAGAGAGAGAGCGAGAGATTGAGAATCTATTTAAAGAAATAATGAGCAAAAACTTCCCTAATCTAATGAAGGAAAAAGACACACAAGTTTAGGAAGTGCAGAGAGTCACAAACAAGATAGACCCAAGACACATAGTAATTAAAATGGCAAAGGTTAAAGACAACAAGAATCTTAAAAGCAGTGAGAGAAAAGCAGTTACCTATAAGGGAGCTCCCATAAAGCTGTCATATGATTTCTCAGCAGAAACAGTTCAGGCCAGAAGGGACTGGCATGAAATATTCAAAGTGATAAAAAGCAAACACCTATAACAAGCACCTTTACCCAGCATGACTATCACTTAAAAATAAAATGGAAATAAATATGTACCTATCAATAATCACTTTAAATGTAAATGTAGCATTATTATAGAAGTTATTATATTATAGTTTGAACACATAGATTTATACTTCTAACTTCTTGAGGTTTGGTTTCCATTATTCTGAACCCTAAGAGTTGGCATCTATAGCTGCATAGTCCCTATTTGTAACGGGGGGAATTCCAGTTCAGACTCTGGAGTAATCCTGATCCTCTGTATGTGGTGGATGAGGAACCTGAGTCCAGAAAATCATCAGCCCAACACTGGATCAGGCTCTAACTAATGGTAGGATCTTATCCTTGTACCCCAGTATCTCCAGGAAATTGATTCCTCATTTATACTTCTGTGCTTGAGTCCTTGCCTTCTACTCTAGTGGGTCAGAAACTTGATTACAATTTTTCTCCCTATGCTTCACTGCTCCTACCCTCTGCGAACTGGATTCTTCTCCATTTACCCAATTCTATCCAGCCTAGTGAGTGAATTGCTCCTCTCAATATCACTCTTCTGTGACTGAGTATCCAGGAACTACTCAGACCTCTTTTTACTTCTGGAGTTTTTCCAATAGTTTGGGAACTGGACATCTACCAGTTACCTGCTTTTGCTAATGACAGTGTGATAGAGCTAGAATTCATGACCTCCAAAAGCTATGCTTGTGTTTTTTACAACCCATCATTATCTATACTGACATTTTCATAAGATTCCCAAAATAACATGTTTGGTACAGGGACACCTATAAAGAAGCCCTCTTGAGAACACTGGCTTCCTAAATAGTCATTTTACAGGGGCAAAAGCCAACTCTCTTTATCTAGTTGACATCAATATTACTGAAAGACTCGGTATTCCTGAGACGAAATATTCTAGCAAACCTAGGGAATGGAAACAAAGATAGCTCAGTATTAGGAGACCTCATTTCATAGCAAAATCAAAATTGAAGCTTTCTTGGTCTATAAATCAATTTATTAAAATATGTAAAGCTTTGGAAAAGCAACCACTAGATGTAGGGAGTCAAATAGGCATCCCACATGAATCTGTATCTTCTCAGGCAGAAGGCAAGTAATGCATGTACTGTATTTTGAAATAAAAGCAGAATTATAGCTTAACACTTTTAGCAAGACCTGGATCCCTTTGCAGTCTTCATTTAGGATGCTCTGATTCCAATTCCCTGTTCAAAGTAAAGTACACCTGAGAAGGGGGATTAAGGTCTAAATCCCAAAATTGTCTTGGATCATACAACTGTTTCAGATAAAATAAGGGGTAACTAAGTCTCAATTAGGCAATTAATGGAATATGCCTCTCAAATCTTCTGCTGCTGGAAGCAAAATTTACCTCCAGCCCTAACTGCTAGTGTATTAACACGGAAGCCGCGATTCTGACAGGCTGTTCCCAGCCAATGACTGGGGTTCCAAGGAGGCCCATTCCTGGGAGAGAGTCTCCTCTGATGGGTGATTTTGTCTTAAGGACTGTCTTTTGGCATTGCTGAAATGTTCTTAGAATTACATGACAGTCTATGGCTTTCCTTCATTCCATTCTTCATCCCTTCCCCACTGTGGAGGGCAGGACCAATAAAATGGCATTGGTCTGTCAAGATAGCATAAAGTATATAAAACAAAATGGAATCACTCATATCAACCAAGATAGCTGCCAGTCATCATTGACACTTTGGTTCAAGGAAGAAACAAAGTAAGTCATGCTAGGAGACACACCTAAGATATTTGCATGCATACCAGAAAAACCATGTCTAGAGAATGGGACCACCCATAGAGAGGCTCCCAGGGAAATTCCCCACTTCTCATTAGGGGTGCCAAGACACTCATCAAGAGGCCCAGAAGGGTGGAGTACACCACTCTCAAGGGTTTAGCTGAGGCAGGCTTCAGACCACTGCTGAGACCGCTGAGCTCCATGCACCAGAGTGTTGCTTGGCCGCTGGAGGCCCTGCCCTGCTGCACTGAGCACTTCCTCTGCCCTGCTGCCCATCTGGCTCTGAAGGTTTTTCCTTGCAAGATGCTGATGGCTCCCTTGTCCACTGTGCCCTCTCCTGGACCTGTTGACTGAGACTCTGGGACTAGAGTTCATTTTTCTCCATTAATTGCTGTGTGTGTTGTATTTTTCTTAGATAGTTAGAGTGTAAGTAAAATATTAAGGTATGTTGGTGTTCTACTTTAAGTGGGCCTGCCCTCAATAAAAACTAAGTGAACAGCATTGTTACCTCATGTAACTCTTGTCTATTTTTTGATGCTAGGTTGCTCAATAGGCAGCTTACCATGCACTTGCTCACCTGACTCATAGGAAAGACTATATCATGAACAAATGCTCACTACATTCCCTCCTACTCTCCTTCCCTCCATCCCTTCATCTCTCCTTCTTCCCCTCCTTCCCTCTCTTCTTCACAGGTATCACACCTGCTTCACAACCTGATGGCTCTCTCCGCCTCCTTCTGCTCCCTCCTCATTATCCCTCACAGGTGTCCCCCCCAGCCCCCACCCAGAGCATCACTTACACACCCCATCCCTCTTTAACATCTGTTCTCAGAGACCCTCGACTAAATCATTATTAAACATTTTGTTTTACATGTGTCATTGAGGACCAAACATAATTTCTGAATTTAAGGGCAAATATCATTCATTAAAAGAAGGAAGACCTATACTAATGAAAAAAAAAAAATGTGAATTATATTGACCAATTAACTGTTGGCCTAATCCTATAGAAAAGTATTCCAGGTTTGAATAACTTAACACCTCTAGAGCCAGGCCCTGTAGATTGGAAGAACTATTGTAAAGTCCAAAAGGAAGGATGTGGGCAAGCCACTTCTCAACCTAGGTGCCCTGGGATCAACTTAGAGAGGAGGCTGTGCATCATAGAAACCATTGCAATGCCTCAAAGCTTAGCTAAGGGTGGACAGAACCCTGAGATCTCCTCATTATCTACCCACTCAGCTGCACAATAAAGTCCACTGAGCGCCCACTCTACAATGAGCAGGGTGGTGCGCCCTGATAAGAGAGGTTAGACAAGAGCCTTGCCCTCAAAAAGCTTAAGTCAATGGGGGAGATAATCTTAGAAATGGAGAAGAATGACACAGTATAAGCCCTAAAATTGAGATATGAATAGGGAGGCAGATATTGAAAGCGGGAATTGAAGCATGAAGGAGTGGGAATTGAAGAATAAAGACGAAGAATGAAGAGAAGTGAAGTGAAGGAGTTCCACTCAGAAAGAGCAAAACGGAGATACACCCACAATCATTTAGGGTCTCTGAGGCCTTGCTGTGCTGGCTTCTGCCAATCTCCCCGCATCACACTTCCCTACATGTTGCCTCACTTCCTGCACCGCAGGCCCTGGGCCTTCGCTTCTCTGTCCGTCAGGCCAGGTTCCTTCCCACCCATGCTTCCCACTCATCCGGTGACTATTTGTCTAGCAGTACTGTGGACCAGCAAGTGGCAGTAAAGTGACTAACACAGAAAGGTCTCTGCTCCTCTGGATCTAACATTCTGGTGTGAGAGATCAGATAAACAAGTAAAAGATAAGGAAATTTCAGGTGATGATTGTGGTAAAGAAAATAAAACAGTAACCTGGAAAGGAAGAGGGCAACCACTTGAGAGTGGATGCTGACAGTCCTTCCTGTAAGCAATAGCAGTGAATTACCATATAATCCAGCAATTCCACTCTTAGGTATACTCGCATACCCCAAAAGAATTGACAATAGGGACTTGTATACCCATGTTCATAGCAGCCTTATTCACAATAGCCCAAAAGTGAAAGCAGCCCAAGTGTCCATCAGTGGATGAATAGATTAAACAGGATGTATACACATGCAGTGGAATATTGTTCAACCTTAAAAAGGAAAAACCTTCTAACACATGCTACAACATGGATGAACCTTGAGGATGTTATGCTAAGCAAAATAAACCAGTTATCAGGTGACAAATACTGTATTATTCCAATTATGTGAGATACCTAAAATAATCAGACCCTTAGAGAAAGGAAGTAGATTGGTGGTTGCTGGAGGCTGGGGGCAGGTACAATTTCAGTCGCACAACAAGACGAATATCACTGAACTGAACTGTTCAATGAAAAGTGACATGCTTCTAAGAGGAGTCCAAAATCTAGAAACAGTTTAGCTGGGAAATTTTAGGTTAGATTTCTCATAAGGGTAAACTGTATACTGACCGCTACACTGAAAAACAGTAAAAATGGTCAATGTTAACTATATCTTACCCAATTAAAAAAAAATAAGTGACATGGCATTATTTGTGACAAATTTTATGGGCTGGGAGTGACTAGATCCAGCCCCATACTCAAGGAGAGATGAATTAAAGTGTACCTCTTGAGAATACAAAGAGTTTATGGGCATATTTTGAAAAACACCACACCCTTCAAAGGCTTCCTTTCCAAAGTAAACATAACTGGTGTAAAGATAGAAAATACACAAACTACTTTCACAAATTACTTGTCACAAACTACCTCAGTGGGTGGACTTCATGCAAAGGCAGACTTAGGAAGGGCAAGTATTTATTCTTCTGTTGCCACTTAGTGCTCAGCTTTTATTTATTTATACACATGGGACTTGGTTGAAGTCTTAATTGTTTTACTACAGAGAATAAAATACTGATAAAGAGGTCAGCATACATATAAAATATTTCACCCAAACTCAGTGAGTTATGATTCCTATAGAAAGAAAACTTGATATTTAATACTTCCAAACCAAATATAAGTACCTACAAGATAGGGTGTGTGGCAAAAAGTCTGTAACTGATAAAGGCTACAAGAACTGTCAGTGAGACAGTAGGAACAACCCCCAATAAATTTATGGTTTAGAACCAGCAAAAGACCAGCTCAACCCAATTTGGCAACTAATTTTACCTTGTGATAATTCCTAGCCTCATTATACCCTCATTGTAATACTTTAGCATACAAAGTAACGCACCCCATGCCACCCTGATTCAAAATGGAAAACCCATATAAGGACACAGCATGGCCAAGAACCCACAGTGGGTCCCAGACCCTCAGGTCCCAGACCCCAGAATACTTGTATCATCTCAAGGAATCCATTTAAAGTTGTAGCTTCACAAAATTTGTAATCCCTTTTTTTGCTGAATTGCTGGAGGTATATAGATAACATATTCAAGAGATCTCTTAATGGTACCTCTTTGATCTCCACTCATTAACACCTGGGCCTCTCAGTTACAGAATGGAATGGGTTTGGTTATAGGCCTAAGAGGTCCTAGGAAAAGTGTGGCTGATGATAAGCACCGTCAGCAGATTCAACTGTCAGTTGTTTTCCTAACGCCCTTAACATTTTGTGCTAGATCATAATCAAATAGAAAGCACTTAAAAGAGCATTTTCCACTTGTATCCACAGATATGTTATCATACTGTGTGCTTTCCCTCTTTTATTTTTTGTCTTATTTTTTGCTTTTTTTGTTCTTATTTAACAGGCATACTTTGAATAAATTTTCTTGAGCAGCTTAATTTGCTCTATATATGAGTATTTTATTTTTCTCTAATTATTCATCTATGTCTTCTTACATTTCTTTCCTCTTCTGAGGGGAACTATTTTCCCCTTAAGGTCTTCATTCCTGAAGGAAGGTCCAAGGTCTTCATTCCTGAAGGAAGGTTCAGGTGGTACAGTAGTGTTCATGACAGCCAAGATATTCTTTTGCAAGAACAAACCACACTCTGAGTGTAAAAGTGGAGGATTCACGCAAACTTATACCTCTCCATGGTATACACAGAAGCCTCTGTGCCTCAGGGCTGGTCCATGGCTACTCTGACCTTACCCATCAGAGAGGAAAAAGTAGAGAAGGAAGGTTATGGTTACTCCATCCCCCAAGTCTGCTCCATTAAATCAAAAACTATTTTTAATTTAATCTACCACTGCATAGGCTTTAAAAAATAATATTATACATGTTTTCCTTCCTCTTCTTTTTCTTTCCTCAGAGTATATTACAGAAGCATTGTAGTTATTTCTCAATTTTAAACAGTTGCTTTCTGGGGAAACAAATCAGCAAGAGAATAAACTTAAAACAACAACAACCACCAAACAACAAAAAACAGATCAGCACCTTCTCTCTTGCTTTTTTTTTTTTTTTTTTTTTTTAACGTGTTACTTGATATGGCCATGGTTGAACTTCCTTCAGGAGACAACAGAACTTTATCAGAGGAATTACACATAAATTCCAGCCAATTTCTACTGAGATTTCTATGTATCAGGGGCTTTCTGCTATTGCATACTTTCGTTCCCCAGATCATTTCTCTTTCAAAATGCCTCCCTTCACTCTCACTTTTTCTCTCCCCCTTCCCCTTTGCTTTCTCTAATGGGCTAAAGGAGTTGATCCTTCTATGAGTACTTCCATTTTTGGTGGGCACCAACAGCTCTACCCACAAAGGTTACTCTACTGCTCAGTAATTACACAATTTCTCTTCCTTCCTTCCATTCCTGTACAAGCACAGGTGCCTGTAGGTTGGGAGATTTTTTTCTTTTGTTTTTGTTGGTGACTGGGAACAGCTGGGAGGTGTTATTTCATCTGAGGGAAATTTGGTCATGGGTATTTTTCACTTTCCTACCAGTGGAGGAAAAAACCAGGAGTTGCATTAAGTAATAACCAAAAAATTTAAAAATTACTGGCAATGAACAGGGGCTCAAATGACCAGGGTTATTCCCTGACATCTCATCTTGCTTAGCATGCAAGGGGCTTGTACTATACAACTGACCTAACCCCTCAGTCTCCAGGTTCATTTCTTAAAGGTTGCCATTTAAATAATAATAATAATAACCAGTTTAATTCCTTATTTTATTACAGTAGGTCAATAATGACAACCAACAATCAGAAGTCTCTCAAAAATTGTGCCATATCTAAGACAGAGTTTTCTATAAAAGTCCCTGCACTATTGTTTTCAGTACAGTGAATCATATAGTGTTTAGATTTGAGTTTCGCCCAGAAAGCTGACTTTGAAATGGAGATGAGTGTGCAAGACATCTCTGAGGCAGCAGTCCTGTGTCTCACCTGAGGAAGGGAAGGAAGGGAAGGAACCAGAACTGGGAAAATGTGGAGAGGGCTAGGAAGAAGTCTTCACAAAAGCTCCAGTTGCCCCCAAAGAGAATTCTGAACCTGGCTGGCCCCTCAGAGGTATCCTATTTGAGTGAGTCGCTGGATGTGGGCTGCTCTGAAAAGGTGCATAACCTTGGGTGAGGTACTTCTTTCTTGCTGACATAATTCACAAGGAGGCCAACAGCTGATGTGCCTCCCCAAAAGAGTATCTCATTTACCTGTTTCCTTTCCATCACTTCTCTCTGCCCCCTTCCCACCTAGAGAAAGTGTGTCTCATTTCAGCTTGGAAAACCTGACCTTCACCATCACATTATATTCTTTCAAATTGAGTGTTTATGGCATAAAATTAATGCCGTGCCCCTTTCAAGGCCAGGCTTTTGATAGTGAAAAACCCAGACGTTTGATCCTCCTAAAAGCATTTCCTCTGCCTTGCTGGTGTAATAACCCTTCCCTGAAATGTAGAATGAATGTCACAAAGTCTACTTTGGTAAAGGGCCATAGGGTAAAAATAAATTACTAGTAATGAAAAACACATTGTATGGGATTCTAAAAACTTACCCTACCTCACCCCACCCTCTTGTAATTCCCCCGACCTTACAAAGAGACTTCACTTCTTGTTAGAGGTGTTCTCTGACCTTAAAAAGAAAATGAACTTCTCGTTAGATGTGTTCTCTGCTACCACACCCCCCAGGAGTCAAGACCTGAATCTAAAGAGGGTTCTCTGGGGACTCAGCTCCACTTCAGGGCACTGGGTGGACTGCTGGCCCAGGTCACCTACGGTGACTTTCACTAACTAGAGGCCAGATGCCCACCCTGGTCATTGGCTCCCCACCAAGGCCCAGGAGTTAGACACAACCCAGGGGAGAGGGAGACTCTGCATTCAGTGAGATGAACGTGAATTAACAGGTTCCAACCCAGTGGAATTGGCCCACAGGATAGAAACTAAGTAGACTTATGCAAAAAATTTATAAGTTACATTTTCTTTTTACATATTTGAGCTGTGCCCTAAGACTCACCGACTCTGCTGCACATAGGGATTCATGTGGGATTAATAATAATTCTGATAGTCATGATGATAATAATCCAGTCTGCCCTTCACATCTGCAGGTTCCATGGGTTCTGTACCAGGACAGTCAACCAACTACAAATTGAAAACATGAATGAAGAAAGATATATTTTTCTGACATGTACTATGTAATACAGACTCTTTTTTTTTTTTATCCTTATTCCCTATACAACTATTTACATAGCATTTACATTTTATTGGGCATTACATGTAATCTAGAGATGATTTAAAGTATTTGGGAGGATGTATGTACATTATATGCAAATAACTATAGCATTTTATATAAGGGCCTGGGAAGTCCCTGGGCTGGATGGCAGGGAAGTGTTCTAGTTTGGTAACGTGCCTTGTGCAATTCAAGCAAGCTGCATTTTTCTTGATTGAGGGCGTGAGGGTTGGGAGAGCCTTGGCTCTCTGTGAATGGAGGCAGTACTAGTTCCTGTGGTAAAGAGTTGTTATTAGCATTTTGGTTATTGTTTGCAGGGAGGCAGCAAAGAGATAAGGCAGAAGTGTCTGCTTCTGAGCGCCCTCTGGGTAAAGTGTCTTTGGCAGAGATGCTGGCGATCTTGCACGAGGGCAGCAAACAGCCTCCTTCCGGCAGCCTCCTGGGCAGAAGCCGTCCAGCTGGAGCGAGGAGCTGGAAAGGGAGAACGTGGAGCAGGGGACTGGGCCACAGGGGTTACAAAAGGTAAGTTTGGGGACTTGTGGATATAAATGGGAGACACTGAGGCCTGGAAATGTGACTTACATATAATGGGTGTGAAGAGCAGCATGATATTCACATGTAAGAATATCCCATTTTTTTACTATTCTATTTTGGATCAGGTATGACCTAATTTTCCTTGGCTTGGCTACCAGGCTATCCCTGTCACTCATTTTTGGAAGGTTGTGTCTCCAGGTAAAAGCATTTCCCCTCGAGGTACCTGAATTCCCCAAATAGACTCTTAAGTAAAAAAGGCAAAGGTTTGGGGTAAGTCAGCCGGTATAATTTTGAGAAGTCACCTCCACCACCGCTCCCACAGCTTGGATTCCTGGCTGAGTGTCCTGGGCGGGGAGGAGCACAGCGCTGGTGAGGTCACGTGCTGCATCTCTGCCAGGAGCTCTCCAGCTGGCACTGGAATGCCAGCAGCCCGCAGCCCACTCTTCCAGTTCCACCAAATGACCTGCTTCCGGTGCTGGAATGCCTAACAGGCCGGGGGGTCTCACAGGCATCAGTCTATTGGCATTCTCATTTCCTGTAAAATGAATTCCTTGCTCAGAAGTAGTAGGTGTAAGTGACCATGACAGAGTATAAGCCATCTAGCCAGTCCATAGAGAGGGTGCTGGTGGCAGTGTGATGGGAAACAGATCCAAATCTGAAATAAGTGCCTGTTCCAAAGAGAAAAATAGCAGCCCCTTTCCTGATGGAATTAATCTAATATAATCAACCTGCCACCTGGTACCTGGCCCCTTCCCAGAATTCTCATTGCACTAAATGGCCCTGACAGCCACTCAGTTGTTCAGGCCAAAAGACTAGGGATCCTCTGTCATTTTATCCTTTGCTTCACAGCATTTACTGTAGAAGGATCTAGACAGCAAGTGATAAAAACATAATATGTATATATATTTTCTTGGATGAAGTATGTATAATAAGCTACTGGGAAGCTTTTAGCCTTTGGAACCCAAGTGGCATGACCTGAGGCCAGCTTTTAACTTCCCTGAACTTGTTCTTTCATGGTGATAGGCCACTGTGAGGTCATAGGTCCTCTCTTACAGTGTTAGCAGAATCAAGCGACAAATGTATGAAAAGCATCTCACACAGTACCTGGTACATACCCCTTTGTGCTGGCTCTCTTTCCCTCACTTCGTGGGTTCTTGTCAGATTGGGTATGGGGAGATGCTAAGACAAAAGAGATTGGAGGAACGTGCTGTGTGGAAAACCAGGATAAGTCTAAAAAGTAAAAGGTGAACATATAGAATGCAAAAGAGAAACAATTTTACTGTGAAGTATAACACATAAGCCCTGAACGGGTGGCTCAGCTGGTTGGAGTATGTCCCATACACCAAAAGGTTGCAGGTTCAATCTCTGGTTGGGACTCGTATGGGAGGCAAGTAATGGATGTTTCTCTCACATCAATGTTTCTCTTCACTCTCTTTCATTTTCTCTCTCTCTCTCTCCCTCTCAGATCAAGAAACATATTTTGATTGAGGATTTAAAAAAATTTAAAAAGCATACCACATAAACTGAGAAAAGTGCTATTGAGAAGGCTGCCTAACAAAAGGGTAGACCAAACCTTCACCTTGCCAGAACCACCCCACCCCAAAAAATGACCCATATCATAGGTCAAGTATGGGCCATGACTGGTCAACTTACTAAAGCCACCATTTTTTATGCTGTAGCAAATAAAATTTTTCAAAATGGTAATTGTCATCATCACAATAGCCACGTTAATGACAATGGCCACATTAATGGGGAGAAAGGATAACAAGAGTAGGGTATTTCTTTAAAATGTGTATGTGTTAATTAAAGAATGCCAATGTCATTCAGAAATTGAGCCACATGGGTTGCACAGTTTAAGCAACTGAAATTGGATTATATCATTTGCATTTTTCAGCAATTACACATTGGTATGCCCCCAATGATCTGGTTGAGAACCAGCATTTGGATATAAAATTGATTGATTCTAGGGATTATTAGGTCAATAAGTAACTCTATATTGCTGATTCAAATTCAGATATAAAGAGTCACTAGGTCAAAAATTGTAGGCGATCAACTGCAGTTCCATGGAAGACTAACTCTTGCACCTTCTGTTCTTCCAGACCTGTCAGTCATTCTGAGAGAATTTCTAACTCCCTAGGGGGAGCTCTAGCTCAGGTGACCCTGGGGGGAACTCTATATAATGTAAGGTGTTCAATATGGCACTTAAATATGTGCACATAGGAACTTGCACTACCTCCATTCAGTACAGTGTGAAGTGCTTCGCCTTCCCTTTCCTCCACCAGTCTCTCTTCTCAGAAGAAACAACTTCTAACCATGTAACATATTATATATTGACAGTTTATATGTGATTATACTTCTAAGTTTTTTTTTTAATATTTTATTTATTTATTTTTAGAGAGAGGGGAAGGGATAGGGACAGCAAGGGAGAGAGATATCAATGTCTCTTTCACCTGCCTCCAACTACAGACCTAGCTGGAGACCTGGCTTGCAACCTGGTTATGTGCCCTGGCTGGGAATCGAACCAGCGACCTTTGGGTTCACAGCCCGGTGTCTTATTCACTGTGCTACCAGCCAGGGCTTGATTATACTTTTAAACACATATTATTCAACAAGCTGATTCATTTAAGTTTAGCTGTGATTATCATTCTCATACACATATTTTTGGACACTTTTGCTGATGTTCTAACAGGACAGAGGAAGTTAGAATGAGGGGTCATGTAGGATGTTCACAGAGTTATGATTGGCCCAACTGGTCTCCAGAAGTCATAGCAACTTACACTCCAGCCAACAGTGTACATGACAGTTCATTTCCCCACACTTTTTCCCCAATTGTACTTTATAAATAAAAACAATTTCATCTAATAGGTGAACATAATTGATCTTTGAGACATTGAATTAGAGTATAAAGAGTGCTTTCCCCAAAGACCTGCAAGGCAGCCAACCTGGGCAGAGACCACACATACATTACATATTTTTAAATTTTAATAGAATGGTCTCACCTTTATCTAATGTCAGGCTTATAAAATTTTGACCTTTTCTTACTATAATGCTATGTGCTTTCGTTCTGAACCTAGGGTAAATGAGAATAAATTTTATTTCTCCTGATTTCCTTTCTTACAAATTAAGTGTTCAAGGGAAGTTATGTTCTGGTTGCTACAAGTATACAAAGCCTTGTTATTAGAATAAGAAACACGTTGGCATCCTCTGCCCTCCTCAGTACGTTTTCTGAGTGCCTACCTTTCTAACGCTGGTCTCTAAGAGGCTGTGATATGGGTGGGTCCTGGATGGAAAAAAATGTAACCTCTGTCACAAACTAAAGTTCTATGAAAATAACTTGGAAAGTCAGGGTGAATCAAATGAGTGTTCAAAACCATACTTACCCCTAAATTCTTGAGTTAGGAATCATTGTTGCCACTCAGGTCGTGTGTGAACTTGGACAAATTCAGATTCTAGTTATTTTATTTGCTCTCTTGTTCGCCCTCTGCTGGTTGTTCAGAAGAAGAACATGAATGATTGGAACTACTTTCTCTGACCTTGTGAGGTTTTCTTGTTTGTTTTTGTTTTGGAAAATCCAAATTCCAGTTGTACTTGCTAATTCTAAAAATGTTAAAAGAAGCCATGTAAATTTTAATTTGATTAATTTGAATTACTGTGTTTGGAGACAAAGCAAAGAGGGGGAAGAAAACCATCTTGACCTCTTTTTATACAGGTCTTACTATTCAGTTCTTCAAATATGAATTTTCTCAGGTATATAATTGTAGTTACATCATAAATTCAAGGAGTTAAATGTACATGGATCAATGAGGTCTTTGCTGAAAGTATTTGCCACATAAGCTGTTTTAATTATATTGACATTGGTTTGATATTTTGGGGGGACAGACCTTGCATATGTCCTGGAACCCAGCCAATCTGGAACCCAGAGCTGAAATCATCCTGAAAATACTGAAAAATAAAATAAAACACCACAGAATTACACATCTTCTGCTTATTACCAGACCCATTAATGCAACAAAATGTAGACAAATGCTCTCAGAGGCTTAGAAGGCCCTGTTTTACTTCCAAGTTCTATGCACTATCTACTCCAGGAAATCCTCAAAGCTCAGGGGCATTATAATGATAATACTTATTTAAGAGCCAATTTCCTCAACCATCTGGTTTGCTGGGAGATGCACACAGGACAGCATGAGTAAGGGAGGTGAGAGTGCCTGTCACCAGATATCTCTTCACTAATGCTATTCTTCTCTGTCTGACTTCCTTTTGCTCTTCTGGTAACAGCAGCACCATACCTTTGGGAAACTGCCCTTTCTCCTGCATGTGACCCAAACTTGGCCCCACTTCTCTGGGATTTTACACTTTAATGCTGGGAGAGAGCAGCTATCTCCTTATCTCCTTCTTCTAGGATCACAAACTTGGGACTTCGGAAGCCTGAACTGTCCATGATGCTCCACCCCCACCCTGCTCATGATGGCCCTGGGATAGCAGACATGGACAGAAGTAGGTGGAACTGAAATATATTTGGAGGGAGAATCAGCTGAGGGGTTTAAGTGGAGGCAAGGGATTATAAAAAGGCAAGAGTCAAGAGTAATTTCTAACTTTGGTGCTTGCTTGCCTGTGTTGCCTTTGTTAATGTAGGGAGAGAAGGAGGAATGGGAATGGGGGTAAAAGCAGAACTCTGAGGTAACAAGCAGGAGTGATGTTTTGGATATATGAGTTTAGAGATATCTGTGGGATAGCCAAGTGGAGATGTTAAGTGTGCAGTTGGACCTTGGAGGTAGGGGGAGAGGTTTGAGCTGCAAACATTAACTTAAAAGTTGTGGCATATGGAGCCCTGGCTTGTGGCTCAGTGGATTGGTGCCAGACTGTGAACCCAAAGGTCGTTAGTTCTATTCCCAGCCAGGGCACATAACCAGGTTGCAAGTCAGGTCTCTAGCCAGGTCCTTAGCAGGTGAAAGGCAACCATACATTGATGTTTCTCTCCCTTTCTTCCTCCCTCCATGCCCTTCTCCCTAAAAATAATGAATAAATTTTTTTTTAAGTTGTGGCATATGAATTTTATGTGAAGATATTGAAGTGGATGAAAATATTTAGAAATAGAAGACACTGAAGAGAAGAAGGCCCAGGACCAAGTTTTGAGGAGGATCAAATTTTAATGATTGGGCAGAGAAGGAGAACTTAGCAAAGGAGACTTAAAAGGAGAGGTTAATAATGTAGGAGAAAAAGTAGAGTGAGAATCAAGTATTACAGAATTGGAGAGAAGAGTCTCAAATGAGGATAGTGGTCAACAGGTCAGAAGCACCAAGAATTGGAGAAATTTGAGATCAGAGATGTAGTCATTGGGTTTGGTAATACAGAGGGCATTGGTGAAGCATTTTCAGTAGGACAATGGGCATGAAAACAAATTGAGAGCAGGTTAAAAAGGAATGGTGGTGACCAGCAGTGTAGATAACATTGTCAGCTCATGGGAAACTCCCTACCCCTACCCCTTTAGCCTCACACACATACAAATACACCACAGTACAAATACATATTGAAGAGGGGGGCAAAAAAATCCAAAATTATGTTCTGGAGGGCGGGCCCCTTGTAGCACAGGCTTCCCCCACTGTGTTAGTGTTCTAGGAACCCATCTGTATCAGTGTACTAGCTGGTGATTTTGTGAGGTTTCACTGAACTTTTTTTGAAGACTCTTTCAAGGCTTCCACCCATTTCACAATGGGTGATTTATGTATGAGTGCCTCTGCCCACACTGTGCTGAGTGTTCAGCAATTTTTGACCAAAAATGCCATGACCCCAATGCCCACCCTCCCTAATCACCCAATCTCACCAGCAACTTTTTTTTTGTTTCCCCAGATAAAAAATATCCTCAGAAAGAAACATTTTGTAGATATGGAAGAGGTGAAACAAAAACAGTGGAAGCACTAAAAGGCATCAAAATCAATGAGTTCAAAATCTGTTTTGAGCAGTGGAAAAAAATCTTGATAGGTGTATTGCATCAAATAAAGAGTACTTGGAAGGTGACTGAAGTTTAAGCATGTAAGAATAAATACAAATTTTTTTTACAAATAAATTCTTTTTTTAGGCCCCCTGCCTTGTATCGTTTGATAAAGTATTTTAAAAAATATTTAGAGGCCATCATTGTATTTCCTAGAAAAATTTATTCCTTGGCTATTTGACTCCTAAACCACAGGAACTGAGAATCACAATATTGATCTCATAGAATCACATAATTCTAAAATTTATGTAAGTTGATTATTCAAGGTACACATTTTTCAGGGTAGTTATGTTCTATAAAGTCACTGCTAATGCTGAATTAGCTAATACTGAATGTCAAAGGGAACTATAGGGCTATGTTCCTGTGAGCATCTGATCACAGCATTTTTATCAACAAAAACACCGCACACTTGGAAAATAGGTCAACCTCAGCATAGACAACCTGCTCTTTCACAGTCCTTTTCCGATACAACACATAGCAAGCATATTTAAAAACCTTCCATATCTTCCTGGTCACCTACAGCTTTCACATTCTTCATGCTGATTGTTTTTTGAAATCTGTGAGCAGCACTAGCCTAGAAGAATTTAACCTTTTCCTGACCCTGGGTAACATGACCAGAAATTTATTTGGCTTTCAGCCTCACAACAGTGGTGTCCATTATGGTTTCTTTCTTTTTGTGTTAATTGGTTTTCATCTCTGCACCCACTGATTTTCTTCCTATTCCATGGATTGGTCACATGCTATGGATACTTTGTTAGCACCTTCTAAAGCCACCTAACCTATAGATCAGTGATTTTTTTCTCTCCCTTCCTGTGGCTGTGCCATATTGTTGATTCCCTGGCAGAGATGCACAGGCAGAGCACTGTAACTTGTGCCAAAACGACGCTCATTTAACACACGTCCTTTCTCCATGAGGCATATCACAGCTCTCTGGCATTTAGGAACACTAGACATCATTTCACCAAACGGTGATATCACCAACAAAAAGCACAGAAATGTGGAATATGTGGCACTAAGTAGGCCATGAGAAAAGACCGTGTTCAGAACGAGAGCTGAAAGAAAAGGCTGAGAGACGCCTTGTTCAGCTTCCGCTGGCAATAGTACGTGGGGCAACTTGGAGTTTCACTGCTCTGTGCATGTCCTCAGATGACTGCAAGCTTCCTGTCGGTGTCAACGTGTGGTTAGAAATAAATTTTAGTGAGTAGGCAAATTTGCAAATATAAAATCCGTAAATGCTGAGGACTGACTGGATTCTAGCTTGGGAAGATTAGTAATTTAGTTTGTTCAGGCTGCTATAACAAAACACCATCGATGGGGTGCCTTAAACAACAAACATTTTTCACAATTCTGGAGGCTGGAAAGTCTGAAATCAAAGTGCCACCAGATGCAGGGTGTTTTGAGGCCAGCTCCTTCATTCATAGACTGTCTCTTTCTGCTGTGTCCTTACATGGCAGGATGGTCAAAGGAGTTCTTGGGGGTCCCTGTTATAAAGGCACTAATCCCATTCACAGGGGCTCCACCATCATAACCTAATCACCTCCCAAAGGCCCCACCTCTGAATATCATTACACTGGGGATTATTTCAATATGTGAATTTTGAGGAATACAAATCTTCAGTCTATGGAAACTAATACCACATATTGATCGTTAGTTCCAAGTCTTTACCAAAATCCTGTCTCAAGACTGTATCATTACATCAGTCCTCGTCCATTAAGTGAGAGCATACTATGCGGACCTGTCTGCTATCTTGGTTAAACATTTTACGATCAGCCAACTGGCTACAATGAATACCCCGTGGGGCCACACACATTTGGAGACTGAAGCAGCAGTGGACAGAAGAGGGTCTGCTGGGAATGTTAGTTCCACACTTGTGCGATCCATTTGTGTCTACAGGACCCGCTTGGTGTGGGTTTGGTATATGATACTTCCACCTGAAAACAGAGTGCTTCTGGGCACCTCAGATGCATGGAGAAGTGAATTAGAAAACTACTGCTTTGTCATGGGTAACAGTCTCATGATCATCTCCTGACCCATGGTCAAGACATTCAGATTCTATCAGGGTTCAGTGGCAAGTCAAGAACTGTTTTTCCAAAACAGAAATTGTTACTAACATAATGCAGCATAGCTTTGCTCTATCTAGTTTCCAACTACAGTTAGCTTCAGGATCCATATAGACTTTCCTTGTTCCAGGCCTTCCTCGAAGATGGGGTTCACACAGTGCGTGTGCTGCAGAAAGACACCGACAGTGATATACACAGCTGCTGTGGTCTGAAGGTTTGTGTACTTCCCAAATTTTTATGTTGAAATCCTGACTCTCAAAGATGATGGAATTAGGAGGTGGGGCCTTTTAAGAAGTACTTAAATCACAAGGGCAAAGCTCTCATGAATGAGATTATTGTCCTTATAAGGAAGGCCCCAGAGAGCTCATTGTCCCTCCACAATGTGAGGACATAGCAGGAAGGTGCTGGCCGGGAGCAGGAAGAGGGTTCTCACCAGAGAACTATGTTGCGCCTTGATCTTCTTCGTCTTGGACTTTCAGCCTCCAGAACTGTGAGAAACAGATTTCTTTTGTTTATTTTGTTATAACAGGCCAAGAGGACTAAGGCTGAAATCCACAAATCAAATGTTGTGCCTCTTTTTCAATGGTGGGGGCTTGATATTTTTATGGGATTCATCTCCCACACTTTAGCAGACATATATCTTACTTGGGCATCCAAGGAACTGCCTGATTCTAATTCATCAGGTCCTGGTCTATTCTGTCTAATCCTTATAATTCTATATAAATGTCATCAAAGTAGTGGATAAGCAGAATGTATAGATAATAAAAATATCAAGTTCCCAGAAGTCCCCCTTGAATAGGGCAATGAGGAAATGAGGTTAGAGAGGGAAAATGTCCTGATGTCTCTGCCAGGTGGGAGCATTACTATTTCTAGTTTCTCTGCTCATTGAGTCAAAGAGGAGGAAAGCATTTTCTAGATTAACAGCACAGCATAGCAGATATCTGAGCTGGTGCTGACTTGCTACAGTGAAGAGCAGCTCCAATGAGAGTCACTGACTAGTTAGGCTCAGGATAATCTACTCTTACCTTCCAAGACCCCTGTCTTTTTGACAAAGGCCCCACAGCTGCATTTAATGGGGATTTGACAGAAATAACACCTCTTCATGATTCAAAACTTTGAATATAGTATCAGTTCCTATTGATGTACTATTACTGCTTTTTGTTTATGATTTTGGTGGGTGGAGAAGAACTCTGTGGGCTTTCAGTTGACCCTTCCTACCACGACTGTCCTTCTTGCACAGGTTAGGGAGTAATGTAGGGATTCTGCCATTACCCAAGGCAAGAAGAAAGGGGAACCGTGTGGCATTAAAAAAGTGAAGGAGGAAAATCACTGTAAGAAACCAGCACGAAAAATGCTGGAAGTGTACACTGGATTTAATAACGAGACGATCACTAGTAACACTACCAACAGCATACAAGTTCTGTCCGGAAAGTATCAACTGTGAAACCAGTTTAATTATATTGATACTGGCTGGATACTTTCAGGACAGACCTCTATGTTCAAGAGTGGTGTGGGCAGATGCCAGACTGCAGTGGGTTGAAGAATGACTTGGAGGTGAGACATGCAGCCAAGTGAAAGTAGGTGACTCAAGAAGATTGGCTGTGAAAGAGTGAGATTTCCATTTTGGACATACAGGATTGAACTGGATATGTCTGGATGGTCTGAAGTTGGAGATGTCCAGAGAGAGTCAGATATAAAAAACTATAGATGGGGGACATATCTAGAATGCAAAATGAGATCTGGTTTGCAACTATGTGTAGGTTTTTGAAACCTGAGGTTGATAAGATCTCCAAGGAAGAGTGTGAGGAACAACAAGAGAAAGAAACAAAGAACCTAAAAGGATGCAAACTTTTAGGGGAAGTCAGAGGAATCAGAGCCTAACAAGAGACATGAATAATTATTGGAGTTGTTGGAAGAAAATCAGGAGCACCCATGCTGGTAGCCTAGCAAAAAGGTAGAAAAAGGTTTCAAGGTGTGCAAAATGAAGCATATAAATCAGAGAATGGTTAAAAATGAACCTCTGGATTTAACCTTTGAAGGTTATTTAAAACTTTAGTGAGAGGAATTTCAGTATGGCATTAGAGTTAGAAGCCAGATCGTAAGGGGTTTATTTAAATATGAGAAGTTAGGTAAATAAAATCAATGAACATTGACTTTTACTGAAAGTTTAGTCACAAATATAACAGAAAATCAATTAATATTCTTAATATTAATACATTAACAAAATAGCAATCTAATTATATTTTAAATAAATTATATTTAAATAGTTAAATAGCACATTACTGTGTTATTAGTTATAGGAAATAACATAATTATATTAATAAAGTATCAATGTATGTTCACATGAATATTAATATAATTAATATAATCCTAATATACATAATCATCATAAAATAATTAATGCAGTAACAATATATAGATTACTCATATATATTACATTACTAATTCAGTATATTATATGTCAATGTTATTGACATAATCAATATTAGCTAATATAACTATCTTAATATCTTAATTCTAATTATTTTAATAATTACATTGATCAATGTAATTTTCATTAAGACTACATAATTAATAAGAGAAAGAAATACTGCCCAATTAAGTGTGCAATTCACAGAAAAGAAAGTACAAGGGGCCAATAATCATGTAAAAACAGCCTTATAATCAGGAAATGCAAACCATACAAAAAGAGACCTATTTTTACTTCATTGGATTGACAAAAAATTTGAGTTTAATAATATCAGGTGTGATGACATCTACAAGGAAAATATAGGGCACCTGGCCTACAGGTAGAGTAGTGATGAAAGTAAATATAACATTGTCCTTGTGGACACAATAGTTGGGCCAGAATGGATGAGCATAAAATTGTATGTGGTTACCCCAATAGGAGTCATGATCCCTTGCCAGTTCCTGGACCAAAAGCAGTTTTCAGACCCAGAATCTGTTGACTGAAGAGTTAGCTACATACCTGGTAAGAAGGACCCTACTACGTCATAAAGAATATATATACTAAATGGTTTCCCAGGTCCTTCTCCAAAGCACCCTCTGGTTATTTACTTGGGTGGCTGTGAATTGGGCAAAAGGGCATACCCAGCTATTTCATGGGCTATAGAACACAGGGCCTAAGTTGACATTAGGTACCTGGGACCCAGAGCCTCACCATGGACCAGGGAATAAATGGCAGATCCACCCAGTATTATTTTCCTGATCTTCAAATGTATAATAGCGACAGATATACTCAACAGTTCAGGTACGCCCCACATTGCATTCTTGGCCTGTGTACTAATAACTACTATAATGGGAAAGGTCACAGGGAAGTGTCTGAAATGTATCCTAAACCCCTGGTCAAGGCTGTAAAACGAAAACAACAAAGCATTCTTTGGAAGATGGAAGAGATTAGTGCCCCTTAAGGATCTTGGGCATATAGCTGTGCTGGCTCCTCTCACATCTGTAGTTAATTTACGAGGCTGGCTCCACAGCACCTCGGTGAGTCCTGGAGAAAGAGTGTGGACTGCGACCAGCTCAACCACATCGCGCCCCCTTGCAACTGCCAGGCTGGGCACGGTACCTCTGCTAGAGAAGAGTAAGACATAAGACGGCCTCAGGTACCTGTTATGCAGCCACTGATTTAGCTAGCAAAGGCCTACTTTCTATCTCAATCAGAACAGAGGATCTGAAACAGTTTGCAGCTACATGGACTAGATAATACACATTTACAGTTTTTCCCTAGGGCTAATTTAATTCACCCACTGATTGTCAGATATAGTCAGAAGTGATCTGGATCACCTGGATAGCCTGAAGGACAAAAACAGATCTACCACCTTGATGTTATCTTGTGATTGGACAAGATGAACAGAGGATCTAGCCGCAGGAGGCCTTGGTAAGACACTGTTCCACAGGGAAGGAGATAATCTTTATGAAGAATCATGGACCTGTGAGTCTGGGGTGTCCAGGGGTTGGGGCAAACCAGACATCCCTTCCAGATTAAGAGACAGATTCTAGCCCTGGCTGGTGGCACCGTGGATAAGGCGCCGGCCTACAAACCCAAAGGTTGCTTGTTCAGATCCCAGCTGGGGCAACATAACTAGGTTGCAAGCCAGGTCTGTAGCTGGAGGCAGGTAAAGGGTAACCATGTATTGATATTTCTCTCCCTCTCTTCCTCTAACCCTTCCCTTCTCTCTAAAAAATAATAGATAAAATCTTAAAAAAAAAAACCACAAAACAGATTCTGTGCAGTCACAAAAAACCCACTCTCCAAATTAGTTCCTTTACGTTAGCATAAAAAAGACCCAGGGAAGCTGTAATTAAACAGATTGTCATTTTGCAACCCCTAGATTCAAACACTGGCCTGGAAGCTACAAGAGACCAGAGTCCTTGTTAGGGCAGTCACAGAAGCTCTTTGGTCCTCTGACCAGGGTGTTAGCAGGCAGTGCCACATGCTGAGCTGGCCATTTCCTTTGCTTTACTCTGGAAGGCGGTCAAAACCACCAGCCCCGTCCCAGTACTCGCAGTCTTGGTTTCTGTTAGCCTCTTGTACTGCGGCAGCCACTTTTCTCCCTAGGCCTCCCTTTTCACATGCTCCTCATTCCAAACAACTCCAGGTAATGATATTTGAAAGTCTTTATTACTCCAAGATCTCAGCATTTCATTTTTCACAGCTTTGAATCTAACCAGATCAAATAACACCTAATCCAAGAGCCACACCTTTGTGTGTGTTTCCTAAAACCCTTTCTGGACAAAAGACTCAAGCAGCCAGGGTCCAGTCAGAAAACAGAAATCACTCAGGTTACTTAAACTGGAAAGCATTTAACTCAACGGATTTGGGGCTCACACAACTGTTGAAAGGACTTGCGCAGCCAGTCAGAAAAGGCAGTTCCATGCTTGGGAAATCAGGAAGTTCAGGAATCACAGGAAAGTGATCTCAGCCACCTGCAGTCCCCTCACAGGCTGCTCAGAAAACCTGTTCTTTCTCTCAACTGCGGCTCCCTCCTTTGGAAGCTGCTGATCTGCCTGTTTCCAAAGCCTCTGCTTCTCTCCCACCTTCCACATCTCAAGTGAAGACTGAACTGGAAACGTGCTGGCAAAAGAGCCTGGGAAGTGCACACTCCAGATTTCCAGCCCCCGAGATACTGGGAAGAACGTAGAAACAGTCAGAGATGGTGCTGAGAAAACAGTCAACCTATGAGGGAAAAACAGTTGTGGAACAATATGCACAGAATAATGCCACGCATGGGAGAACAAAACCTTCACAAAATAAATCTGTAGTATGTAGCTGGATAAATACACAGGCAGGGGAGAGGTCTAGAAGGAAGAACCAGGCTGGTTACCAGTGGATACTCTGCCGATTGGTATGGGCATGAGCCTAGGCAGACTTGAATTTTATTTAATTTTTGGAAAAATTTTTATAGTGAGACTATGTATTCCAGAAAATGAAATCAATCATATGGTAAAGGATGGAGGAGTATAAGGTAAAAACTTGCGAGGAGTTAAGAAAACTTTGTTTTTTAGGATGCAGAGTCTTATGTATATTTATAGACTACAGGAAGGAGCCAAAGGTCCTGCAGAGGTTGGACAGCTAGAGAGGGAATGACCGATGGAACAAGACCTTGGTGGAGTCAGGGTGAATGGACTGTAGTTCAAGGTGGAGATCATAGCCATGGGGACTAAGCAGACACAGGCAAGCTCGGGTACTGTTGCAGGCAAACTAGGAGAAAAAGATGAAGAAAGCTGAGAAAAACCCAGCTCAATGGCCAGTAATTTCTCAGCGGAGCATAAGGCAAGGCTCCCAACTAAGTGAATGGGGAAGGGCAGTTATGGCCATTGTGACTACTTGGAGAGGTAGTGTCACCTTCAGAATCTGCAGAGGATGCTGAAGTGCTTCAGGGTGTGCCCATCGCAAGTAACTGGGTGGAGTGCTTCAGAGCTGTGAGTTTTCAGGCATTGGTACTTCTGAGGATGAGTAGCCTCTCCCATGACATCGTTACCGAGAGCAGGCTCTCTCAGCCTCAGCATTGTCCACATTTTGGGTCAGAAAGTTCTTTGTTACAGGGGCTGTCTTAGGCATTCGTAGGCTGTTTAGCAGCATCCCTGACCTCTACCCATTAGATACCCATAGTACTCCACACAAACTAGTTTTGATGACCCAACATATCTCTAGAAACCCCAACTATCTTGAGGGAAGAGGCAGACTCTGCTCTGGTTAAGAAGCACTGCTTTAGAGGTGGAGTTAGAGAATACCTGCCAGGGCTACTTCTCAGGAAGGCGTAAGCTGGGAATGGTCCGCCCCGTCCGCCTTCGTGGAGGATGTGAGAGAGCCTTTGGCATTTGGGCCACTTATTCATGGGAAGCGACGCCCAGACTCTCAGCTGTTTGTGCTGCAGGTGCCAACAAATCTGTAAGCCAGGCGTTCTCTCAAAGCCAGGAGTTGCCCAATTAGCCAGTCCTTCGCAAGTAATTTCTCACTGTCACCACCTTAGGGAGGCAAAAGAAAATTGTCAAAGGTATTACGTATTATAACTTTCATCAAATCGTATCATAAAATATTCCTCTTTCTCTTCTGGAATCTTCTTGTTCACTTCCCTCATTTATTGAGAATGTATTAACCCCCTTGGCTTCCTGGGTGTTATAACAGGAGCAGGATACTCATATATAAAAGAAAGAATGTGCCCTTTCTGTCATTGAGGAGCTTGGCATTAATATAAAAGAAAGAACATGGTAATGAGTGATACATAAATGTTAATGGACGCACACACTCTGCAGAGGGAGAGTGCTTGGAGGGAGGTGCTGTCAGGGAGGCATCTCAGGGCCGAGACATTTGACTTAACTCCTGAAGGATGCTGGGTGTCCAGACAGGCAACACAGGAAGAGCATTTCAAGCAGGAGAGTAAATTACACAAAGCCAGTGAGTCATGACCACATGTTGTGTTTGGAAGCTTTTGAAAAGGTAGGTGCAACTGAAGTGCAATGAGTAAAGACACAATCAACCGGAGGCCAAATTATTATTATCATTTACTCTCTGTTTTCCTACATCTTATTGTCTGTGTTCTTAAGTTCTTTTTTTAGTCTTTTAAAAATATTTTATTTTTTATTGATTATGCTGTTACATGTGTCCCAGTTTCTTTTCGTTTTGCTCCCCTCTGCCCAGCAACCCCCTCCCTCCACTAATCTCAACTCCTTTAGTTCATGTCCATGGGGCATGCACGTGAGTTCTTTGGCTTTACCTTTTCCTGTGCTATTCCTAACATCTCCCTGTGTATCCTGCACCCACCAGCTATCTTCTTAATCCCTGTATCTTGCCCTCTTTTTCCCCTTCTCCCTCCCAGCTGACACCCCTCCAGATCTTCTCTATATCTTTGATTCTGTTCCCTCTCTGGTTGTCTGCTTAGTTTTTGTTTTTATTTTTTAGATTCTGTTGTTGATAGTTGTGTTTGTTATTTTCTTTTATTTATTTATTTATTTATTATTTCCAGAGAGATGGGCAGAGAGAGAGGCAGAGAAGGAGAGAAACATCAATGTATGGTTGCCTTTCACTTGCCTCCAGCCACAGACCTGGCTGGAGTCCTGGCTTGCACCCTGGTTATATACCCTGGCTGGGGAATTGAACCAGTGAACTTTGGGTTCACAGGCCCGCACCTTATCCACTGTGCTACCAGCCAGGGCTGTTGTTTTCTTAATGCTCACAATTTTGATCCTCTTTTTCTTAAATAAGTCCCTTTAACATTTCATATAATAATGGCTCGGTGATAATGAACTTCTTTAGCTTTATCTTGTCTGGGAAACACTTACCTGCCCTTCCATTCTGAACGATAGCTTTGCTGGATAGAGTAAACTTGGTTGTACGTCCTTGCTTTTTACCACTTTGAATACTTCTTGCCTATAAAGTTTCTTTTGAGAAATCAACTGACATGATAGTCTTATAGGAACCCCTTTTTAGGTAAGTCACTTCTTTTCTCTTGCTGCTTTTAAGATTCTTTCTTTATCTTTAATCTTTGGCATTTTAATTATGCTGTATCTTGGTATGGTCCTCTTTAGGACTTTACCCTTTGTTTTGTGTGGATTTTTCTTTATGTTACATAACCTAACCTTCACTTCTTCCTTTCTGCATTTGTTGTATTAAAGCATATTTGTCAATTTGTGAGCATCTTAATCACCAGCATTTTGAACTCTGCATTTGTATAGTTTGCATGTGTGTGTGTGTGTGTGTGTGTGTGTGTGTGTGTATGTGTATAAAATTTGGGTTTAAAATCTTTCCAATTACAGTTGACATACAATTAGTTTTAGGTGTACACCCCAGTGATTATATATTTGTACATAACATAATCCTGATAAAAGTAGAGCCCATCTGACACCACGCATAATTATTACAGTATTATTACTCATATTCCCTATGCTGTACTTTACATCCCCATGACTGTTCTGTAACTACCAAGTTGTACTTCTTGATACCTTTGTCTTTTCACCCATCCCTCCAACCACCCTTTCATCTGACAAACATCAAAATGTTTCCTGTGTCTATGAGTTCGTTTCTGTTCTGCTTGTTCATTTATTTGTTTTTTAGATGCCACATATAAGTGAAATCGCATGGTACTATTTTTTCTCTGACTTATTTCACTCAACACAAGATCCTCTAGGTTCATCCATGTTATAACAGATGGCAAGGTTTCATTCTTTACTATGGCCGAGTCATATTCCATTAAATATATGCACCACTTTTTCTTTATCTGCATCAGAAATAGTGTTTCTTTGCTATAATACATTTCTTAAAACTTAGAACCAAGAATAGCAAAAACTGGACTTTTTCCTTTTGAAATAATAGACTAGAAAGACATTAGATACTCTTTCCACTAGATAATAAGCTTACATTGTTATTAAGGGGAAATATTTACAAGTATGTGAAACTTGTGAGTATAAAAACCTAATAGTAGTCTTAACATATTATAACATAAGGGTTAGATCCCAAGTAATTGTTAAAGTTATTACTAATTTATCTTTCATTTTAGCTATAATCCTCCATGACTTATTTCTGATATGTACTTTATTTATTCTCCTTAATTTGATTATTTCACTTGACATAATTTTGTTCATTTTTGATAATTGTATTATGGTCTATGCTTCTGGGTGTTGGTAAATTAATTTTTATATTTTTTGCCCAGTTTTATGAGGACAAAAATGTGATTAAGTTCTCAGATATTGGCAAAGCATGTACAAGTGTGAAAATGGCAAAAATGAACTATTAGTAGTACTGCATTCATGACCTGATAAACTTAATCCCAACTCACCTTAGGAAAGACAATAGAAGGATTTAAAAAAAAATTATTTATTATTATTATTTTTAGAGAGAAGGAAAGGGAGGAAGAAAGGGAGAGAGACATCCATGTATGGTTGCCTTTCACCTGCCTCCAGCTAAGGACCTGGCTGGAGACCTGGCTTGCAACCTGGTTATGCGCCCTGGCTGGGAATTGAACTGGTGACCTTTGAGTTTGTAGTCTGGCGCCTTATCCACTGTGCCACCAGCCAGGGTCCGACAATAGGAGGATTTAAGTGACAAATTTAAGATGGGTTGCCAAAAATGTGTAAAAATCAAGGATCATTTGTAATAATACTGTTACAGTTACTACAAATTGACAAGTGAATATATTACCAAGTAAAAAAGACCTGGAATGGTAGACATTTTCTAGCCATTCTAGATGATGAAATTGGTGAATTCAAGAGGCAAAGAAAGCAAATTTTATTTATTTTTAAAGATGTATTCTGGATTTTTTGTCAAGATGGAAGCTTAGGTAGACATGACTCATCTCCTCCACAACCACAGCAAAGTTACAGTAAATTGCAGAACATACATTACTCAGAACCATCAGAAAATTGAGCTGTATGGAAATACAACAACTAGGGAATTAAAGAAACCACATTCATCTAGACTGGTAGGAGGAGTAGAGGGGCAGAGGCATGGAAATGCAGAATGGGCTGGTGCCAAACCTGTGTGTGGTGGATATAAAACAGAGGAATATCTCAGGAGCAAGACACCCCAGGTCCACACTCTACCCCCCAGCCCAGGGTTCCAGTGCCAGGAAGATAGTCCCCGTAAGTTCTAGCTGTAACCAGAGGGGGGTTGGGTCAGTGAAAGAAACTGTGGGATTCTCAGGTGTTTCCTCTTTGAGGGCCCTGCACATGGACTTACTCAGACTCACTCCCTCTGAACTCCAGCACTAGGGAAGCACCCTGAAAGGCACTAGTGGCATATGGGGAGGAACTGAAGTATCTGGCATTAGGGTGAGAGCTGGGGGACAGCTTCCTCCCTGACAGAACTGCACACAGTGGCCATTGCACATTTTCTGAGTCCTCCACACACATAGCCACAGTGTGGAGGCACTATATCTTCATCTCCATCAACCTGGCTCACATGGTAAGCTCTGGCTTATTACCTAGGGCCTGTCCCATCCAATTTATGGGCCCACCCTAGCTGGTAACAGTGGCCTTTCCATACAAAGTGCTGGGCAATGTGCAGGCTTCAGATCTATGTAAATTTGCTTAAATAAGCAACACATGAGCCCAGCCCCTATACCTGTCACTGAGTGGCCCCAGGCCCGGCACTAGCAGCAGCTATTTGCGGATTACTTTATATCTCATGCCAAGGGGGCCCACACAGAGCATACATGGAGGCAGACCTTGGCCTCCACCATCTGGGAAACCCCAGAGTCTAAGCACCCAACAGACCACCAGAGCACCACCCAGCCACCTCCATAAGACATAGAGGGAGGTGGTTGCTTGCCAGGGGTCATAGCTAGTCCTATTAGCTGTCTGGACTGGGTAAATCCCTCCCATTGACCTGCTGATGGCAATTAAGACTCATTTACAAGAGGAGGGAGTACTCAGCCCACACAGAGGATGTACCTTGAGTACACAGCTTGGAGGATAGGGGAGGCTGTGCCATTGGACCCTACAGGACTCCTACTACATTAGGTCATGCTACTGAGACATGGAGTCAAAGCTGTTCTACTTAATACATAGAAGCAAACACAGGAAAGTTGCCAAAGTGAGGACAAAAAGAAATATAGCCCAAATGAAAGAACAGAACAAAAGTCCAGAAAAGGAACTAGTAAACTGGAGATAAGCAATCTATCAGATACAGAGTTCAAAGCACTGGTTATAAGGATGTTCTAGAAACTCAGTGGGTACTCCAACAGCCTAAAAATGATTCAATCAGAAATGTAAGAGACACTAATTGAAACAAAGAACAATTTATAGGGAATCAACAGCAGAGTGGACATGGCTGAGAATCAAATCATTAATTTGGAAAATAAGGAAAAAACAAAGACATCCAATCAGTACAGCAAGTGGAAAGAAGAATCCAAAAATTGAGGATAGTGTAAAGAGCTTCTGTGACAAGCATTCCAATGTTCACATCATAGGGTTGCCAGAAGGAGAAGAGAAAGAGCAAGAAATTGGAAACCTATTTGAAAAAATAATAAAAAATACTTACTTAATTTAGTGAAATAAATAGACATGCAAGTCCAGGAAGCACTAAAAGTGCCAAATAAGATAGATCCAAAGAGGCCCACTCTAAGACACATCCTAATTAAAATGTCAGAGATAAAGAGAGAATCTTAAAATCAGCAAGGGAAAATCAGATAATCACCTACAATGAGTTCCCATAAGACTGTCAAGTGATTTCTTAAAAGAAACTTTGCAGGCTAGAAGGGAATGGCATGCAGTATTCAAAGTGATGAAAGGCAAGAATTTACAACTTTGATTACTTTATCCAGCAAAGCTATCATTTAGTATCCAAGGGCAGATAAAGTGCTTCCCAGACAAGGTAAAGCTAAAGGAGTTCATCATCACCAAGCCCTTATTATATGAAATGTTAAAGGGACTTATTTAAGAAAAACAAGATCCAAAACTATGAACTTTAAAATGGCAGTGAATACATACATATCAACAATTGAAGTTAAAAAACAAACTAAGGCCCTGGCTGGTGGCACAGTGGATAAGGTGCTGGCCTGTGAACCCAAAGGTCGCTGGTTCGATTCCCCAGCCAGGGCACATAACCAGGTTACAAGCCAGGTCTCCAGTCAGCTTTGTAGCTGGAGGCAGGTGAAAGGCAACTGTACATTGATGTCTCTCTCTCCCTTTCTGCCTCTCTCCCTACCCGTCTCTCTAAAAATAATAAATAAAATATTAAAAGAAAAAAAACCAAACTAAGCAAATAAGCAGAAAAGAAATAGAATTATACATATGGAGAACATTGGGGTGGTGGTTAGTGGGGAGGGGGTTCCAGGGAATGTGGGAAAAGGTGCAAGAATTAAGAAGTACAAGCTGGGTAGTTGCAGAATAGGGGGATGTTAAGAGCAAGTGTGGGAAATGGAGTTGCCAACGAACTTATATGTATGACCCATGGATATGAACAAAGGAAGGGGGAGTCGCTGGAGGGAGTGGGGGTGCTGAGTGAAAAGGAGCAAAGGGGAAAAATTGGGACACTTGTAATAGCTTAATCAATAACACAAATAAGTGCTTTTGATACTACAAGCTTGCAAAAGGAAAAAAAGGAAGCATTCTGAATAGAGAGATAGATCTCTATGTTTACCTGCAGTATTTAAAAAGCAGGTAAGTACAACATATACTTTAATTTTTAAAATACCTTTTTGTCTAAGGTGATCATTTTTCTATGTGATACATTATGAGGTTAAAAATAGAACATCTAAGCCCTGACCAGTGCGGTTCAGTGGGTGGACATCATCCTGCAAAGTGAAAGTTTGCCCGTTTGGTTCCCAGTCAGGGCACTTACATAGGTCCCCAATCAGGAAGCATATGATAGGCAACAGATTGATGTTTCTCTCTCACATTGATGTTTGTCCCATCTGCTTCTCCCTCCCCTCTCGCTAAACATAAATAAATAAGATCTTTAGGAAACTAGAACATTTTAAAGTACAAAAGAGTTATGTTTGGGAGCTAAGCTTTTAAATGCTTTTATCTTTTGTTAAATCGAAATGAAAAATTTCATCTATTTTTGATGTATGTACAGTTTTTTCCCCTCATTTGTGGTTTTTCCTTCTTACATATCTGCATTTTAATTTCAGGATTCATATGAACAAGCAAAACATATCGTGAAGATTCACAAGAGAGCATAAGCATCTAGGAGAAGTGTATATACTTGTGAGCCTTTGGATGCCAAAGAGATTCAAGTTGTTCTTGAGGGTAAGAGATTGGAATTGAGATGGGAACCCTCTTGAAATGAGTACATTGCTGGTTTTACTGTAAGAGTATAAACAGCAGTGCAGTATTCTCCTTTTGCAACACTTTTCTCCCATTCTTGACTTGGTATTGCTTGAGGTTGTTGAAACACTCATATCTAATTTATCTGATTCTAGTTATTCTCATGATGGCACCTATTGCAAAGTAGGAACCCACAGAAATTTTATTAAAGAAAAAAAACCTATCAGGACTGCGAACAGCTTGTTTCAGAAAAGTCCATCAGTTATTAAGTTGAAAACAGGTAATGATTTTATGATTGCTTACCCAACTAGATGTGAATAAAACTATGTCATTAGCTCTGAGGAAGCATTTTTACTTAGCAAAGTAATATTGTGGAAGGATTTTATTTGTGGAAGGATTTTATTTATTTTTAGGTAGTACCTTTGTTTTTTTGATAAGGTAATGATGCTATTTGGCTGCTGATAAACTGTATTTCTATGTATATAAGTGAAAACGTCATTCATTATGTTCCAGATTGTCAATGTATAACATGGCTTTAAATATTTTTAGCTTAAACACATTCATTTACTAACCAAAGGGTTGATAATAATTGAGCCAACACTTGAAAACGGTACCTGTAAAATGTTTGCGATAAAGATAACTAAGTACAGTAATAGGAAAAAAAAGCATGGAGAGATTTGCTCTTTGAACTGAGCTTGTTTATTCTCACAGCTAATTCTTGTCCAGAAGGATGATGGAATTTTTACTCTACTTTTTTCATAGATCTGAATATAGGTGACATTGTTCATCACCCAACCCACCACTAATTTTCCATCTTTCAATTTTTTGTACTTTTTTAAAAATTAATTTTTTTCAATTACAGTTTATATTCAATAGTATTTTTTTTTTTTAATCAGTTTCAGGTGTACAGCGTAGTGGTTAGACAATCACATGCTCTATAAGATATTCCCCCTGATGTTTCCAGTACCCAACTGGCACCATATATAGTTATTACAATATTACTGCCTTATGTCCTCTGCTGTATTCTACGGCCCCATAACTATTTTGTAATCATCAGTCTGTACTTCTCAATCCCTTCATTTAAAAATTATTTTTAACTTTTAAATATTTCTTTATTAAAGATTTTATTCATTATTTTTAGAGAGAGGGAAAGGGGGAGAAAGAAAGGCAGAGAGACATCAATGTATGGTTGCTTTTCACCTGCCTCCAGCTGGAAACCTGGCTTGTAACCTGGGCATGTGCCCTGACTGGGAATTAAACCAGCAATACTTGTGTTCACAGGCTGGTGCTCAATCCACTGAGCCACACCAGCCAGGGCCTCAATCCCTTCATTTTTTATTTATTTTTTTAAAAGATGTTCCTATTCATTATTTTTCAGAGAGAAGGTCAGGGAGGGAAGAAGAAAGGGAGAGAGAAGCATTGATGTATGGTTGTTTTTACCTGCCTTCAGCTAAGGACCTGGCTGGAGACCTGGCTTGAAACCTGGGTATATACCCTGACTGGGAATTGAACCAGCGACCTCTGGATCCACAGACTGGCTCCACTTCACTGAGTCACACCAACCAGGGCATCCCTTCATTTTTAAAAATCCAGTCCTTCAACTCTCTTCCCCTCTGGGAACCATAAGTCTGTACTCTGTATCTATGATTCTGTTTCTGTTTGGTTTATTTGTTTATATTGTTCTTTAGGTTCTGCATGTAAGTGAAATTATATGGTATATGTTATTTTCTGATTCACTTAGTTTACTTAGCATAACACCCTCTAGGTCTATCAATGTTGTCACAAATAGTAAGATTTCGTTCTTTTTTTTTTTTTTCTATGGCCAAGTAGTATTCCATTGTATATATGTACATCAATTTTCTTATCAACTCATTTACTGATGGGCACTGAGGCTGCTTTCAAATCTTGGCTTGTATACAGAACCCTGCAATGGAATTAGGGTTGCATATATTCTTTCAAATTAGTGTCTTGGGTTTCTTAGTATATATAACCAGAAGTAGAAATGCTGGGTTATAATGCGGTTTTATTTTTAATGTTTCGGGGAACCTTCATACTGTTTTCCACAGTAGCTGCACCAAACTGCATTCCAACTGGAAATGAATGCTAGTTCCCTTTTCTGCACATCCTCGTCAATACTTGTTGTTTGTTGATTTATTGTTTAGCCATTTGACAGGTGTAAGGTGATAACTCATTGAGGCTTAATGTACATTTCTCTTATAATTAGTGATGTTGAACATTTTACATGTCTGTTGGCCATCTCTCTGTCTTCTTTGGGGAAGTGTCTACTCATGTCCTTTGGACCTTTTTAAATTGTATTGTTTTTTGGCATTGAGTTTTATAACTTTTTTATAAATTTTGGATACCAACTTCTTATCAGATGTATCAGCAAATATCTTCTCCCTTTTAATGGGTTGCATTTTCATTTTGTTGATGATTTCCTATTCTGTGAAGACACTTTTTAGTGTGATGTAGTTCCATTTATTTTTTCTTTTGTTTCCCTTGATCAAGGCAACATGTCAGAAAAGTATTACTAAACGACATATTCAAAATTTTACTTCTTATGGTTTCTTCTAGGATTTTTATGGTATCCAGTCTTATATTTATGTCTTCAATTTATTTTGAGTTTCTTATTGTATATGGTGTAAAAAGGTGGTCTAGTTTTATTGTTTTTGTACATATCTGTCCAATTTTTCCAATATCATTAAGCGAATAGCCTATCTTACCCTACTGGATGTTCTTGCCTCCTTTCTAATATATTACATGGGTTTATTTCCGTCAGATTATAGATGGAGGCTGTGATAAAAAAAATGGAGTAGTCTTAAAAAATCTGCCTCTTGGTCTGAGACTTGGCCATAAGCTCCCTGGGATTGGAGTAGGTAGTAGAAAATCCCTATGTAAGGTTTTTAGAAATTGCTCTTGGAAATTAAGCTTGATGTCAAAATAATGAACTGTGTAGCATGGGAGGAGTTCTGACCATGGAAAATATCCATCCTTGCTTCCATAGGCTTTAAGTGTTACTATATAAGCTGTGAGTGTTAACCATTTCTCTGTCCCCCACCAATTAGGCATGGCCATGGGACTTGCTTTGGTCAATAAAACAGGAGGTGTAATATATGTTACTCACTGGTGGAAGCTTTATAAGCCAGTGAGGGATTCGTTACATGCTCTTTCCTGTGCCAGAATGACCACTAATCTTCTAGATCATGGCTGTTCAGTTAGCTTGGGTGACGGGATGAAGATAATGAGCAGGGTTCCCCTGTCACTCTGTTTTAGACACAGCAGGAGCTAGAAACATGCTTTTCTTGTATTCAGTCCCTGTGACTTGGGGATTTGTTTGTTAATGCTGTATACTGTTGCCTGTCTCTACTTATTGGTTCTGGTAGTGGCAGGCAGCACAAATGCCAACTTTTCTGGATTCATCATGAATAGCCCAGGAAGCCTAAAGCACTGTCCAAGACTGAAAGAGAACAAAGGAAGCAGGACAATGGGACACAACACATCATCTTAGATTTTCTTTGACTGTAAAGGATATTGTTGACATTATCCAGGAAAAACCTGGATAATGTTGAAATTAAATATTAGTGCAGAACCAATTTTTTTTTTTTTTAATTTTTATTTGCAACCCTAAGCCCCTATTTTTTTTTTTTTTTTTAATTATTTCATTATTTCTAGAAAGAGGGGGAGGGAGAGAAGCAGAGAAGGAGAGAGACATCAACGTATGGCTGTCTTTCACCTGCCTCCAGCTACAGACCTAGCTGGAGACCTGGTTTGCAACCTTGTTATGTGGCCTGGCTGTGGAATTGAACCTGCGACCTTTGGGTTCGCAGGCCGGCGCCTTACCCACTGTGCTACCAGCCAGGCAGAACCAATTTTAATTGCCTGATTTTGATAATACTACAGTTCCTTTTTTTTAGGAAGTACACACTTAAGTATTTAGAAATAAAGAGGAATCATATCTACAACTTACAAATGGTTCAAATATTATATATGATGTATTATGTGTTATGAATGATAAGTTTTATGGTGCTGTAACAATTGTAGTACATCCAAACATTGATGGTTGTCATACCAACAGATATCAAAATGATGTCTACATCTTTAGAGCCAAATATAGTGATAAAATTGAAAAATACAAAAGGCTATTAATTAACACCACTAAAGTATGAATGATCAGTTGGTTGGGTATTATTTAAATAGCTGGTAGTTGGTCAATATGAATATGTAAGACTCAGTAGGGCTAGCTTTCATTTATAAAACCTGCTTAAAACTTAGATCTCAAGAAATATAGTTGAAAATATTGTAGAAATTTCCATCATACACATTATGATCCCAAAACATTCTTTTAAATAAATATTTCACATAGCATTTATGTATCTTTTATAATTTTTATTTATTTATTTATTTTAACCAGTTCAAAGCCTTTATTGGGGAGGTCCAAGCAGGTGAGCTGAGTCTGGGGTGACTGCAGTCCTGAGCGGAAACAGAGCGGGGTTTTTAAGGGATAGGGGAGTTGGTGGAACATTAAAAAATACAGGTGAAGATAATGATAAGGATGTAGGCTCTGAGAACAGGGAAGTGGCTAAAATCTCATCAGCAGAAAAAGATATCTTTGTTAAATAGGATAAATGCAGGGCACAGGCAGTTATTGGTGGCAGCAGATTTCTGGGGGCCGGGGGGTGGGAAGCTAAAATTTGACCAGAATTCTTAGAACCCAGATCTTATGCCTAAGGTTTCTGCCTTTGTTTTATTGGTTCTGGGGAATTGGGTTGAAGGTCTGTTTCCTGAAACTTCTTCAGGCTGAGGTTAGGATGTAGAGCTGTCCCTGTATTTCTTCTTGAGGTATTGGTTGATGTGGAACGTTATGGGGTAGGAGAATGTCACTGACAGCTTGATTTGTGGCAGCCTACACTGTCCTGTGGATAAAACTTAGAAGGCTTAGAAGACAGGGACCTACTAAGAGAAAAAATCAGATTATTACTATTGGGGTTATTAAAGGTATTGGCATCACTCAAAGGGGAGGGGAGAAATAGGAGAAGAAGGTCTCAAGCCAGGAGGGGTCACTGGCAGCATTTATTTCCATATGTTTTATGATGTCGATGTTTTCTTTAAAAAGTTTTAAATCTTCTACAACCAGCCCACTGGTGTTGACATAAAATAGCACATCTCATTTAACAGTGCACATGTTCCACCCACCTCGATAGCTAAGGAGGAGAGGCAAGGAGGTCTCTGTAAAAATACCAGTGGGGGCAAGGTGAGCTAGGAAGAAGGTTGTCCTATTCTAGAATGGGGGCCTCTTTTCTGTCATGCTTGGCTCAGGGCAGGGGCTGGAGAAAAGTGGCTGAGATTACAGGCTCAGGCCTCAGGCTGAGTTTATCGGTCACCTTTTTATTTTCTCTGCTGTTTCTGCAACCAGCAATGAGTTTCAGTGAGTTAATTCCCCATTGTTCCCAAGACTGAGCAGGTCCTAGGTCTAAAAGTTACAGTGTTTCAAAGATTTATCTCCATCTTCTTTCATTCCTTGCTGTCTTTTACTTCTTCAATTCCTTCTTCCTTCCTTCCTTCCTTTAACTTTCTTAATTCCTTTTTCTGCTCCCTCATAATCTTTCTGCAATGTACACAGACCATCTACAACTTGTATGAACTCTCTGCAATGTAAGCAATCCTTCTGCAACATATAGTCATCAGGGCAAGACACAGCATTCTAAAATAAGGGAGATGAATTTTCTCTGAAAATTAATCTGGCAACTGATAAACAGACAGAAAAAAACCCCCCTTTATTCCATTGGCGGATACACACAGTGCTCAGAAGTGAGCTGTTCTGTATGTACCCTCATAACCTTGACAGCAGAAAGGGCTGGAGAAAAAGGGGAGCAATCAGGCTTGGGAGACCTTCATGTGCTTCCATTTTAAAGCTACATATAAAACATAAAGTTTTATATGTAAAAACATAAGTTTTTTCTTATGTATACTGAGGGGTAAAATCTTCCCTTTTTGTATTCTTGTACCTAGTTAATGTAGGTATAGTGGGCCCAAGCCCAATTTGAAACTGAAGTTAAATGCAAGGCTTGGGTCAGGCAAGGTAAGGAATAGCTTCACCTCCTGCTAGGGGCTAGTGGTCAAAAGCATGGCCTTAGGGGATTAGATGGCCACTTGGCTGGAAAACAAACACAACAATTACTTTGTAAAGCAGATAGTCATGGAGGGTGGTAAAGATGTAAATGGAGTAGCCAGAGAAAGGGGAAAAAGACTTAGGAGCAAGGGTATTAGAACAAAAAGCCTATTTAGGAGAACAGTACCTGGAAAAGCCAGGACTTTCCACTATAGGCTAAAATCTTGCTGCTTCTCTCGAGAACCAAACCTAAGTGGGGAATGAGCCACAGAGATGGGACAGTGGAATTGCCTTTACAATGTGCCTCTTGTTTCATGGACATCTGCTTATGGCTGGCAGGAAACCTATCATTCTGTCTCGGTCCATGTCCCAGCTTATCCTCTCACAGACAGGTGTCTTTCTTTGTGGCCAGCACCTTGGTGGTTTTTAAATGCTTGACCAGTGCCCGTGGGGTGCGGCAGTTGAGAATGGGGGGTAGGGATGGAGGGAGGGGAAAGAGAGAGAGAGAGAGAGAGAGAGAGAGAGAGAGAGAGAGAGAGAGAGAGAGAGAGAGAGATTCACCTGGCAAACATAACAATGACCCTTCTAGCAGCTCCTGCAAGGAGCATTCGTATGCAAATTGAATTGCTAGAAGTTGCCTGGGGTGTAAAGAAATGCTGAAAGCTTACAACAGAGCAACTATTTAAGCAGACTTTTCTCTTGGCCAGGTTTAGAGGCAGAAAAGTCTAAGGAATTCTTGTGGTGTGTGAAAATGTGCTGTTTTGTGAGAGGGGCTTCCAAAGGCCATTAACACATTTGGTCATCCCCAACTCTCTTACATGTCTTGGTTTCTCCCCTAAAACAGTCAAGGGAGCTCAGAGTGCTGGGTGACCAGCCTTTATTTTGCATTTCCCCAGAAGAGCCGCAGTTACATTGCAGTGCTGGGAGTTCCCTATGAGGCCCCTGCATGCTTTAGGAATTGACCCCAGACCCCTCCACAATGCCGTCACTCCTGTAGGGATGCCTGAGAACTCTGGCTGGAGGGAGGAAATACCTCTTTTGTCTTTGGAGCCCAGGTGGAACCTGAGCACTCATTTCAGATTTTATTGTTTCTACCTCCAAAGACAGGTCTACCATATTTGAATGCTTCACCCCCAAAGTGCAGCATCTCCTTGATCTCAAAGGTGAGGGGTTGTATTCCCTGCATCTCAAACAGTTGAAGACAAAGAATGGAATCTAAGTCATGGCACCACTTATGTTAAGTAATAGAAGGAAGAGAGTGGGGAGTCTTAGGCATATGACCTGAGTTCTGGGAATTACAGTATAATTTTAGCAAACCTCATTAAATCTGCTGCCTCCTCATTAACTGCTGATGGCAGTAACCACCTGTGTCCTTCTTGGTTTGCTGACCAGGCCTGTGTCCTTCCAGGATACCGTAGCCTGTCCATGAGAACCTGGTAACTCCCTTCTTGTAGTAGCCCCATCTGTTCTTTCTCAGAGCCAACTCCCCCAAAGCCCTTCACAGAGTGTCTTCAACCCCCTCCCTTCTTATCCCCTTTAAAAACCCCTGCCTTTCTTTTGTTTGCTGCTGACACCTTCCTGCCTTCCTGGTCTCAACCCACTTGTGCAGCTGGTCAAATAAATCTTTTAAACTCATGGCCTGTTCCCTTGTCATTTCTCCTTTCACTCTTGCCAGACCCAACAGGGAGTGGTAGGTGGTTGCTGAGGAGAGGGAATGTGTATCTGGGCTTTAAGCTTGACTAAAATACCTCGAACAAAAACATGTTTTGCTAAGGAGCATGAGAGGAAGGGAGTGGTGGGTGGTTGTGAGACTATGCTGTCTGTGGAAAGCCCCCAACCTGCAGAGATCCCCCAGTTCTGCAGATGAAATGAACCTTCCCAGGCAGCTTGTGCTAGGAGAGAGAAGGTTGGCTAATGACTGGCACCTCTCTCCCAAGGTATTTATCGAGTACCACCATGGGCAATGCATGTACATTTCAACGTGAAGGAAGAACTTTTTATAGAACAGGAGTTACTATGTTTCTAAAACAATGGAAGGGACACAGAGGTCTTGCTCCCAGGACATGGTCAGCTAAACAAGGAGGCACCAAGGACTCCAGGTGGTTCGTTAAAAATAGGGAGGGTAAGAAAGGTTTAATATCTACTGAGATTATAAAAACAAGCCAAGGAAGTTTGCTGGCTTCAAAGGAAGTATAGAAAATTCTCATGGCCAGATCCCCAAAGGGGATCCTCTGATCACAGGATAGGGGATTGTATGCACTCAGCTTTCCCAGTTTTCCAGTCGGGTCTTACAGACTTAGCCTGACTCGCGTGAGACTCCATGTCCCGTCACTGCTTCGGGAGGACCCTGACAGCCTTCAACCTGAACAGTCAAGACTGAGAAACTGGTAGTGGCCTGGTATATCAATAAGAAAAGATATTGGCTTACCTGCTACTGACAGTTACCATTTACTGTCCTGGATACAGGCCTGGGGCTTGTGCAGTCCAGGGACAGCTGCAGTCCTCTGTTGCTAGTCCTAGGAGGTCTGGGAGGTCAAAGCTAGGGTCTGTTCTGGATAACTGGTATCTGTGCCTTGAGAGGCCTGGGGATAGTAGGACTTCCAACGGCCTTCTTGTATTGCACAGTGGGCATGGTCCTGGAGGGACTCATGGGTTTTGGCACTGCTTAGCCATGTCCCAGCTTGCTACTTATGAAGCAGTCCCCTGGAGGGGTCTGACTTTTTACCTTTTGATGGGTTAGGTCTGTGTGACTCTTTCAGAGCAGAAGGCAATAATTGGAAAGCCTGAGTTCGACAATGGGCATGCTCCTCATCTTGATTGTAAAAGACTTTGAAGGCCAGATTAACTCATTCAGTCTGACTGACCTGTGGGCCTGCCTCTGATTTTTGGAGTTTGCAGCCTATGTTGGGAGTTGATTGGGAAAGAAAGTGCATATGGAGAAGACAGATACTCTCTGGAGAATCAGGATTTAGGTTAGTGAAAGGCTGGAGGGCTTCCCTCAGGCTAGCTCGGAGGCATGCTATCATGTGATTGCAAGCCTCTGTTTAGAGTATTGATATGAGTCTGGGCTGCTAGCCACACCAGTTCCCTCTCCTGCTAGATGGGAGAACAGACCCTGCCAGGTGAGGTAATAGGAGACAGTGATATTGAAATTCTTTAATGAAATGGGTTGAGTCAGCAGAGTAGGAACTGAGGTATTGTTCTACTTTGGAGAAGTCAGAGGGAAGAATGGAACATGACCCTGAATGGGTCCCTGGGGCCCAGCAACCTAAGAGGGAGGACAGGGTGAGGCTGAAAGGGGGTGGGGGGCCCTGGCAGGACTTAGTTCTGCCATGTGATGAAGTGAGGAATTGTCTTGGGACGAAGAATCTGGGGAAACTGGTGGGTTGGGCTGGCTGCCCCAGGGGATTAGGAGGTGGAAGAGCATAGGAACAGAGGAGAGGAGACTGTCCTCTAGGGGATCTGAAGGGATCTCAGGAGTCAGGGAGGGATCAGTGGGATCAGAATGGCTGGGTTTGGGGAGGGGAGAGTAAAAGGAGGAGTTGGTAAATGGGACAGGAATGGACAGAGGGAAGGTGCCTGCATAGGGAATTTCACTCCATTTACCCAGGCAGTGACAATAGTTTGAGATCAGTAATGTTAGGAGTCAAGTTTCCCATTCTCAGGCCAAATGGACCTGCTGTCTAATTTATATCGAGGTCAGGCAGTATTGTACAGAGAAATGTGTCTTTTAGTTCTGAGGTCCATTTCAAGGCCTGAGTCTTTGAGGCTTCTCAGGAGTCACCTGGGGAGGGGGCAGGTGTGGGGGTGGTGTTCCACGAGGTCTTGGATTGGCCCGAATATGAGAAGGGTGAGGAGTAAGACTTGTCTCCCAACTTGAGGGCCCCTTAGGACATGTCCTGCCCTGTGAGCCATCAGAGCAGTGACAGAGGAAGAGAGGAAAGGAGAGAGGTGTCCCTAGGTCCTCTCACCCCCCAGGGCCAGGAGCTGGTAGCACCTCTCACCCAGTGCTGGGATTTCAGTTTGTTCAGGGACAACAGGAGCAGAGAGAGGGATGGGAGCAAAGGGAGAAGGCAAACTCCTTACCCTGGTAGGGACTGGCTGGTGTGGATGTAGGGCCAGGCAAATGGGCATCCCTGGATGTCTTGTTCCCAGGTTTTGGCACCAAAATGTTAGGTTCATGGGAGGAAGAAGGGAGGAGACATGTAAACCAGTTCAACGTCTTTATTGGGGACGTTGAGCAGGAGGACAGAGGGTGGAGTGACTGCAGCCACACAGGATGTGCTTTGTGGGAAATAATTAAAATATTATGTAAATAGTCCAGTAAATAAGTTATTTTTTATATTTCAGAGCATATACTTTTTCTTCAAAATTTGTGCATATTCTCGTGATGTTTTCAAAAGTAGATCTTGATAGGACTCTGCCTGATCAACTGATGCCACAGGGTAGGCTCTACAGGCTTCAGCTTCAGATTCAGCAGCATCTGGAAGGAAAAATCAAGTATTCTTTATCTGAAGACAAGTCAGTGTTAAGAACAACAAAAACATCTATGTATGACGTATGACTACAACACACACACAGATTGCTATGAAATACAATTTGTCCATGGTTGCACACTGAATTCATTGCTATTGTGGCTAAGTATCAGAGCTTCTGGTTTTCTCATTCTTCATTCATTTATTTAACAGCCAAGAGCTAAGGGATCATGACGAGCAGTGGGGCTACAAGGTGAAGATGACACACTCACTCCTGAACAATCATATACTATAAACTGAAAAGACACATGAACAGGTAGTTTCCACTCAGCCATCCATATGGTGACAAATACAGAATGTCATTATCAGAGCCCAGACAAGGGACATCCCAGTTTTGTGTCAACATTTTTGGCTCTTTGATGGAGGTGATATATATGGAAGTGGTCCCTGTAGGATGAGGAAAGAGTATGCGAGATAGACAAATGAAGCAGATGCCCAGACTACAGGTAGGGAGAACACATGTAGAATTAGAACATGTCTAGTTTGGCTAGATGCTAGAGCAAAGGGGTACCATAGGATAAGTAAGTAGTATCTAGAGATAAGTCTGAATTATTGGCAAGAATTAAGTGAATTTCAGTGTTTTCATTCTATGCAAAAGAATCTGGGGTTTTGCCTGAGTGTCAAAGGTAAACCAATGGCAAGGTCAATGACTAGAGATTTAAATGTTGGCCCTCAGTGACAACTACATGAACTGTAATTGCTTGACTAAGTATTATTAGATGAGTCAGGTTATTTGGCTTTATGTCACTAGCAAAACTATGAGAAGTGCATGAAGCCCAGATTTGTGACAAGAGTTCAGTGTGCAGGTTGACAGATTCATAGGCCTGGCAAAGGAGAGGAAGAGGAGAGCCAGAAATGAAGAGATATGTAGACAGAGATTTTAAGAAAGCTATGGAATGTGATAAATGCATATAAGTGTATTCTTCCTTGTGAATATTTATGCTTTCACATTTTCATTCTCTATGTATAAAAAAATATTTCATACAGTATCTGTTACTCAAACATTTAAATGGATGCCATTTACTAGGTCAGAGATAATATCAAGATAGAATTAAATATAGCAACATACCTTCTTCTAGTTCTCTAGTTAGTGTTTCTTCAAACTCTTGCCGCATCTGAAAGAAGTCAAATTAAACACGAGACATTATTATAAGAATGATATATAGCTTATGAAATGTCTCCTTTAAATAATTAATTTTTACTTATTTTAAAAAGATTAATTTATTTTTAGACAGAGAGGAAGGAAGGGAGAAGGAGAGGGAAAGAAACATCAGGGTGAGAGAGAAACATCAATCAGTTGCCTCTCACGTGCACCCTGACCAGGGATGGAACTCACAATGCAGGCATGTGCCGGGACTGCAAACTGAACCAGTGAACTTTCAGTTTGTGGGATGACACCCAACCAGCTGAGCCAGGGCTAAGTAATGCTTTTAGGGGCCAGACCTAACTTGGGGAGTACGTAAATAAATAAATAAATAATCACAGAAGTAAAATCAATTCCCACTTACTTTTATGGATATATAAATGCTACTTAGAATAATCTGATAAAAGCTATAATAGATATTAGTCTATTGAATAAACATGACTTCAGAAAAGTGATGTTTGATCCCATTGGTACGAAGAAGTTTAAACAAGTCATATTTTACATGGAATGCATTACTTTGCAATTGTTAGAAAAACTGCCCTTTATCCATTAGAAAGTAAGCCAAAGCATCACCAGTATATCATGTTATTAGGCAATGGTATTTAATTTCTAAAGTAGAAATTATATGTAGTTTTTAAAAACATTTAAAAATGTGTCAGTGTAGTTATGTTGGTTAAGTCAAGTTAATGGGAGGCACCTCTTTAAAATGAGATGTCTAGGTACTTAAAAAAGATGGTAAAATTTGTGTCTCCTTTCTACCTTAGCACAAATAATTAAGGCCTTTAGTCACTGTGCATTAGTCAATTAAACAACTTCAGATTTCCCCAAATTAAACACTAAAATCATATTAGGAATCTGAAGCCCCAGGGAAAAAAAGATAATATAACTAACCTTGATCAAGTAAGTCTCCATGCTATTATTTGAAGTCCGTGGCCTTGCAGTAGGAATCACCAACTTTTCTCTGGGAGTAGAACTTCCATAGAATATAAAACTATTACTACGATTTCCAACACAAGGCATCTCCAGCACTGGCCCCGTATTAAGAGTGGTGAGTAAATGTCTGCACTTCTGTTTCTGCAGGAGAAGTTCAGTGCTGACCTCAGCTAACCTCTCATTAGTCCTATGAAGATTGTAAAAATGGATGTTTAGTATTTCGTTTTTCCCCAAGTGACTTGCATTTTGTTAAGTTGCTGCAATAGTAAATGGAATTCCATTAAACAGCATTTTGACGCTGAAAATGTGTAGGAGTAGATCTACCATATACAAATATAAATTCTAAATTGTTCTAAAGAAGTATATATGCTTCTGAGGGTGTTGGGGGGTGGAGAGGATTCTAACGAACCAGTAATTCCAAGCAGGGAGGGGAGAGAAATGGCTATCAGTGATGTACGTTGCTTGTCAGGTAATACTTGTTGCCTTCTGGAAGGGCTATGCTTACTTACAAGATTCTTGAGGATGACCTTGGACATATTTAATAAACCAGTTCAGATATTTAAAAATATCCTTCGTCCTGGCTGGTGGCACAGTGGATAAGGCACTGGCCTGTGAACCCAAAGGTTGCTGGTTCGATTCCCCAGTCAGGGCACATAACCAGGTTGCAAGCCAGGTCTCCGGCCAGGTCTGTAGCTGGAGGCAGGTGAAAGGCAACCAGACACTGATGTCTCTTTTCCTCTCTGCCTGTCTCCCTTTCCCTCTCTCTAAAAATAATACATAAACTCTTAATAAATTAAAATATATATATATCCTTCAGAGACATTGTCTAGCATTTGCTTTCATGACCTTTGTGCAACACACTCATTACCTTGGAGATTTTAACCATTTGTCATGCGGCATAATTTAGAGCAACAATCTCTGAGGGAGAACAAGATATAGCCTAGCTGGTGATCAAAATGAATTAAAACAGCTCCAGAGGCAATTTTAACATTTTTACCAAGGCACTGGAGGAGAGATCTGACCTTTCTATCTTCCACAGCCCCCCACGGACAGTCCACCTTATTATTTTCAGCTACTGTGTCGATTATACTGTCCTTTTCTCCTATATTAATCTTTCCCTGTTTTAAATGTATGCATTTATTATGCAGAGTAGAAAAACACTAAAGGATTGGTTATCTCAGGGTGCCCTCTAGTGATAATAACAAAGATCACAATAAAGAAAATAAACTTGCCAAATGTCTGAAGGTGCCCAGTACTTAATCCTTAGGGTAGGTGCCCAGTACTTAACCCGTAGGGTTTAAGTTGTTATTTTCCAAAAAATAGTTAAACCCATTAACATTTCTATTTAGGGGAATTGCAACGGTGAATTTTATAATCATATTGCTGTTTAAATTATAAAGCTTCAAAAGCACTCAGCTTAAAGACTAGAAGATCAAGTTAACTATATGAAAACAGGGGAAAAAAAAATCATGAAAAATCAAAAATGAGGGAGAGATGTAAACTGTCCTGCACATACATTTGAAAGGTTAAGTTCATTAACTAACATTATCTTTCAAAACTACACTATTTAGTTAGCTTCCACGTCCTACTAATCTCATGAACCTGGTTTGATAAAAATTATGCTTTTGAAACTATTTAATGATAAAAATTATACTTTTGAAACTATTTAATTAGGTAAATTTTTATCTCTGATTGTGTTTTGACTTACTTGTTTAGTATATTTGCTAATGACTTTCTACCTTCTATTTCTTCTAGGTAGAGTTGCTTATATTTTTCCAAATCTATTTCTTTAGAATCTTGAGAAGTTCTCATTTTGGAGAGTTCAGATTCTAGATCTTTAATTCTGAGTTCCAGCTGACATCTTATGGAAGCATTATGATTTTCTCTTAACTGCTCCAGATTTCCTTGAGATGCTGCTTGTGTCTAAAGCAAATAAGCAGAATACATTTAAAAGTAAGTATAATCTGAACAATTATATTTGCTTTTTTTAGTTTTGAGTCAATGATTCAGAGAGCAACTTGAAACATAAAAAGCTTAAGTTTAAAATATTAATGTCAACTGAATTATAAATTACAGTTACATCTTTTATTAGTACTTACACATTCTGGTAATTCAAAGAATAGAGCCAATTCAAAATTTGAAAAATTGAATAATATAACAATAATGCTAATTTAAAAATCACAATTATTTTTCATTCCTAATATTCTTGTTTTACATCAACTGGTTTTTAAAATAAAGTGATCAGCTAGTAAGAATTATTCTGAAAGATCAATTTAATGATAATAATGATAGAAGCTGAAGTACTGAAGGGATGAAACATTCCATCTTTCTTCACAAGATTTACAAATTGCCATTAAGTACAGGAAACATACAATGTCTATTTCCAAAATGTAATCTGCAGTGAAATGAATTACATTAAAGATGAAAAAATTAACCTGTAAAAATAAATTGACTTCTTCTAATTTTTCTTCTATCTCCAGTCTTGCTTTTTCTTCAATCTTCCGCTTATACTGCTCTATTTCACTATATTCTACCATATTCATTTCCATATGTCTTCTGAGGTTTATTCCTTCTTGTTTCCACTTCTTTTTTTCATTCTTTAGTTTTTCAAACTTTTTTTGTATTGCTTTCATAGATAATAATTCCTGTTGAAGAAATTTATTTTTTTCATCCAAACATTGACATTTTGAAGATGTAGTTTCCAGTTTTGCTATAAGATCATCATTCTGCAAGAATAAAATAATATAGTTTGGTTATGAAGGTGTAAACTGAGAACAGTCTAACTCAACACAAGTATCAAATTTTGAATAAATTCAATTGCAATAAAGCTATTGGTACTGTAGTAGAGACCTATAATGTGAAATTTTAAGCTACTCAGAATCTAGAACAAAGTAAAAAAGACCAGGTGTAACAAAAAATATATTTATGTCATCATCTTTGCCACATAATGTCTGCACTTGATTTATATACTCTTCTTCCCTATGACTGTTTTCATGTCTCCCTCCACAAAATGACTATGAGGCACCTCTTAGCAGAGAATCTCTTACCTCTTTCCCAATATTAACGCTCCATAATTTAAAGGACTTTTAGGGATGTCATATTGAGTTAGTTAGACCTAAGTCAATAAATACCTCCCCAAAAAAGATGAAAAAATCTAATTAATGAATTATATAGATTCTAATGCCATATGCCTTAAATGAACTACAAATGTTTGATGCTAATTTGAATTGCTTTCCAAGAAGAAATGATTCCCAGAGTTAAAGAGAAATCATATCTTCCACTATAAAAGTTTAATAAGAATGAGCTATACATTTTTTAAAACAACAACAAAGTTTAATTTAGTAGTGCTATCTTGCAATTCTTTGTTACTTCCCATAAAATAATATACTAAAAACCAAAAACTTGCAGGAAATTCTGGCATATTGAGTTGAGAAATATTGTGTTGGCCAAAACGTTTATTTAGTTTTTCCTATAAAATAAAAGACATATCCTGGCTGGTGGTACAGTGGATAAGGCGCTGGCCTGTGAACCCAAAGGTCACTGGTTTGATTCCCAGCCAGAGCACATAACCAGGTTGCAAGTCAGGTCTCTAGCCTGGTCTCTAGCTGGAGGCAGGTGAAAGGCAACCAACACATTGATGTCTCTCTTCCTCTCTCCCTCTCTCCCTTTCCTTCTCTCTAAACATAAATGAAATCTTAAAAAATAATAATAAATAAAAGACATACAAGTAGTTTTCATTTTAACCAAGAGCTTTATTGATTTGAAAATTTTGACTTTTTTTTGGCTGTCTCCTGTGTATAAATGTTGACTGTTCTTAATATTTTGATTTGATCACTATCAACTTCAACTGGTCTACATGACCCTGGAGCATTTCCAGTGAGAATCTCAAGCATGGAACCTGGCAAATCACTTTTGATACATTGGATCAGTCACAGCTCCTTCTCCATAAACTGCAAATTTTAAAGTTTTTTTTGAATTTCAGTTACATTTTTACCCTTCTTGAAATAATAAAGCATAATATGCCAAACATGTTGCATATTTCCTTCCATCTTCAATATTAAAATGGCTATACAAAAATTCATCAATTTTGATTAAGTTTTTAAAAATGCAGGATGATATGGCAGCTGTTGCAATACAATCTAACAAAATTGTTTTGAATGAAGTTCAAGACAACTAAGTGCTATTAGAGCCATCTTATGGAAACAAACCCAAATGAACATTTTGACCAACCCAATACTATTTTCCTTTATCTGATTAGACAAGATGAGATATGGACATTTTAAACCATGTTTACAAACTCTTTGGCACTCCTCCCTTGAAACAGGTGCTGGCCTTAGCAAGTAACTGTTCCCGGTGAACAGAATGCGGTGGAACTGCTGTGTGCCTTCCGTGTGTGGGTGATGCAGCCTCCTTCTGACTTTCTCTCCAGGGAAGCTCAGCCTGAGAGCCCAGCCCTGTTGTCGGGAAAGAGGCAGCCCAGGCCACAGGGTCAGCCCTTGTATAGGTGTTCCAGCTGGGATGCCCCAGCTAACGTCCCAGCCAAAAGCCCGCTCCAACTGATACATGTGAACGAACAAGCCTTTAGATGATTCTGGTTCCCAGTTTCAAGTCCCAACTGATGGCAAGTGAAAAAGAAATGAGCTCACTGAGCCTGTCCCAACTGCAGATTTGTGAACAAAATACATGGTGTTTTGAGCCACTAGGTTTGGAGGTGGTTTATTAAGCAGCAATAAAGAACTGGCATAGATACTGGTATTAAAGAACGTTGCCACCAAAAAGAGAGAAAAAACAATGCACGTGTAGGAGTGCCTTTGACACAGGAGGCAGGTGAAACCTGATATAATGTGGAGAAGCATGAAAAGGGAAACCAAAGGGCCTCCCAGGGATGTTAGTGGAGGCCTGAAGGCCTCTGAAGAGGCTGACAGCAAGGGCTTCCAGGCAAGTGAACAAAGGGACCCTGAAACCTGGATGAAAGGGGACTCTTGCTATAAAGAAGCTAAAAGTAAAATCTATGAGAAAGATCAGTTAAAAAAGACAAATATAAAAGAATCAAGATTTAGTGGCTCCAAATATCTATTTCCTATTTATAGTTTATCCTACATGTCCAATTGTCAAATGATGCTAAATAAAGAAAAGTCTTCTGGGCTAAGATGAAATCCAAGGTGCATTGTCTAAGAATGAAGCCAAAACCTGGAAAACTGTTAAGACCTCAGAAAGATTTAAGGTAGTACCTCAAATTTCTTTAAGGATCTTCAGAATATAAGAATTTCAAAGGCACTGTCTTACAATAGGTCCAGGAAGCTAGAAGCGAGATCTTATCTCAAAATGATTTGTGAGATTGCCTTTTCTAATATCATGAACCCCAATAGAATTCACAGGAAGCTCAAAGCTTCTAAGAGAATTGCAGCAGCAGAAACCCTGCTTGCTAGTTTGGATGAAAGGAGACCAAGACAGGACACCATAAAGAGACCTGTGGATCTCAGACGTTCTACAGGCGGAAGCAGGCTGAGAGAAGAGCTACTAGCACAGGTCACTTCTTTAGGAAAAAGACAGAACAAAGAGCTCAGGGGTGCAGGCAAGGGCCACGGAGAAGCACTGTATGGTTAGAACTAAGCTTCCCTTTCCTCCCTCAGTGAGGAAACAGAGAACGCTGTGAAATCATTTTAAATCTCACTATTAAAAAAAAATTGTGTCCTTTGGTGCTATTAAATACACACAATTTCTCCTCTACCTTATTTCAAGCTTGTTTGTATGAAACGGTAAGACCATCTCAGTTTTATGTTACACCACAGAGTTTCTCCATAGCACACAAATTGGCTTTAAAATTCTGAAATTTCAAATCGAGAGATTTTTAAAAGGAAAAGCAACAGTCCAGATTTAATCTTCTCCTTCCTAGGCAGTGAAATTGATTGATGAGTCTACGAATTAGGAGTTAAACACAATAAAGTAAATGGTTAAGTCAGTAGGTCCTGTTACCAGGATTTAATGAGAAGAATGGGAGTGAAATGGGAACCACTGGGATAGAGACTAAAAGTTTGAAGGCAAAAAGAAAGGAATGAACATTATATCTATAAGGCTACTTTCCCATCATGTCAGAGTCAGAAAATTTTAAGCTGGTCACAGGCTTTATCAAGAGACAAAAAATCTCCACAAAAATAGAGTTAAGGATAGTCCATCTACTTCACTGATTTTTTACTATGACATAAAATAACTGGTGATATGCAAGATGACCAGGAAAGAGTTCTCATAAAATTTGATTTAGTACTGGAATTTTATATATATATAAAATCAATGAATTAGGAGAGATAATCTAAAAATCAGTGCTCACATTTATGTCCAAGCACTTTTAGAGAAGAGTGTCAAATAATTAGATTAGACATGAAATCTTTTTAACAAATGGCACTGGTACAAACAGGTATCCACCTACAAAGGATAAAACTGAACTGCTACCTCATGCCATATATAAAGATTAACGCAAAGTGTAAAACCTAAAACTGCAAAACTCTTAGAAGGAAAGATACATGTATATCTTGATGACTGATTTTGGATATTTTTCTTAGGTGTGAAAACAAAAAACAAAAATAGATTAACTGGACTTCTGTGCTTTAAAGGATATCATCAAGAAAGTGAAGAGGTGAACTATTGAGTGGGAGAAATATTTGAAAACCCTACATATAATAAGGGATTTATACTAGGGTATATATTTTTAAAAACTTAAAATTCAGTAATGAAAAGACAATCTAATTAAAAATGAGCAAAGGGAAGATATACAAATAGATAATAAGCATGTGAAAAGATGGTCAACATCATTACTCATTCAAAGATTGCAAATCAAAACCACACTAATGTGCTACTTCACTCCCACTGAAATGGCTGTAAATCAAAACAGCTAATGACAGGTATTGGCAAGAATATGGGCAAATTTGAACCCTCATACACTGCAAATGAAAATGTGAAATTGTGCAACCACTTCAGAAAACAGTCTGGCAGTACTTCAAAAGGTGAAAAATATAATCATGCAGTTCATTTATAAGTATGTTCTCAAAAGAATGAAAACATGAAAACATGGCCACATAAAAGCTTACGTATGAATGTTCATAATAGTATTACTAACAATGCCGAAAAGTGGAAACTATTTAAAGACCCATCAAATGATGAATAGATTTAAAAAATGTAGTTTCTCCGTACAATGAAATTTTTTGCAGTAATAAACAGAAATGGAGTACTGAAAGTGGTTGCTAAAGGGCACAGGGTTACTCTTCAGGGTGATGAAAATGTTCTAAGATTAATTATGATGATGGCTGCATATCTTTTTGAATATATGTAAAGCCACTGAATTGCACACTTTCGATGAGTGAATTGTATTGTATGTTCATTATATCTCAATAAAGCTGTTAACCAAAAAATGTTTTTTTGATTTGGTGGTAGTGCTTGGGGCCCTATAATGGTACGCTTCTTGCTGGGGTTCAAGACATAGGAGAGTTAACAGTAATCTCTTTTTATAGTAAAATGGTAAAAAAGCTCTTTCACTGATATCGAGTCTATAAAATTAATAGAAAAATTTATATTTCACTGTTCAAAGCTTTCAATATATGTAATTCCCCAAACTAGGTGATTTTAGGATCCCAAAACTGATTAAAAATTACCTTATGTTTTAACATATTAATCTGAATATCCATTTCAATTTGATTTGATTTTAAATCTCCAGGGAAACTAAGCTCTCCAGTTTCATATTCATTTAACTTCTTTTTTGTAATTTTTAATAGTTTCTTATATCTGCAGAAATGTACAAAATGAGTAAGTTAAATTCTTTAAGAGTAAATATTTAACAATTATTTTAAGATATTATGTCCTATCATATAAAATAAAGCAATCTAGTAATTATAATCCTTTCACTTGTTTGAATCTAATATTATTTGAAAGCATACTATCTAAATTATAATCTCCTGTAAATAAAATGAAAAAATTTCATTACATGTTACAGTATTATACTGTAATTATATAGCATTCTTATAAGTTATTAATATTCATTTTAAAAAGTTAATATAAAACATTAACTTATTAAAATTAACTATAAACCAGAGATCAGTACCCAAGGTGAAAGAAGAAAAACATAATTATATACAAATGTTTTGAAAAGACACAAAAATACCTTTTGGTACCTACTGACAATAGTACATAAAAAGAAAAGTTTCATCATGGAAATCATTCAAAATAGAAAGAAAGCCTGCGAACCCAAAGGTCACTGGTTCGATTCCCCGGCCAGGACACATAACCAGGTTGCAAGCCAGGCCTCCAGCCAGCTCTGTAGCTGGAGGCAGGTGAAAGGCAACCATACATGGATGTCTCTCTCTCTCTCTGCTTCTCTCCCTTCCCCTCTCTCTAAGAATAGTAAGTAAAATCTTAAAAAAAAAAAGAAAAAGAAAAAGAGAAAGAAAAGGAAAAGAAAGAGAAGCAAGAAAGAAAAATCTTTGAAGTTTTAGTTGGAGGGAAATTTGTAAAGGAGCAGGGTTTTGGAAGAAAGGAATCTTAGAAATAGTGTGTACCAGTCTCTTCAAGGTGGTTTTAAGAAGAGATTTTGCTAGCACAATGTTAACAAAGTGAATGGGATACAAGACAATGTGGAGAAAGATAGAGGAAAAACATTGATAAGAAACAGAACAAATTGAAATACTCAGCAAATAAACAGAAAGGAAGCCTGTGGGTACTTTCCAGACTCTGGGAAAGATGCCATTACTTTTTTTTTGAGTGGTAAAAACAGAATCACTCAACTTCTTTAAGTCATATGAACATTTTTATATGTGTAATATATTTTATAACTAAAAAGAAGGAAAAAAGAGCCAAATCAAGATAACCTGATGCTGTTCAACAATGACACAGGTTTCTAGATATTAAACTATTTGAGTGCTGAAGAAAAGCACACAACTAAGAGAAGGAAAGATTACCAAAGAGAGCTAAGATATCTTGCAGAAATAAAAATTCAAGGTAGACATGAAAAACAGTTGACAACATATACAAAAGGCATCCTCATCATTGTTTGAGGAATTATTAGAGAGTAATTAGAATTTTTTGGCATTCATTCAAAAGTTTCAGATTGTGCTGTGAGATTCTTAAGTAAATTTTTAAATAGGATAATTTGTTTTAATTATGAAAATTACAGATAGAAAATAAATTTGTATTTTGGTTTTAATAAAGTAAAATAACAGTTAAATCTTAATGGTAGAAATAATATGAAATATTAAAATCTTACCCGGTAATCTCTTTTTCTAATTCACCATTTTTCTTCATTTCTTGATTCAAGCTACATTCCAGAGATTGTTTTAAATCAATGTATTTCTTTAATTGTTCCCTTTCACCCTGAGACTTTGAAAAATATTTTTAAAGAATATTATTTTTTAAAAATCTAGAGACTCACTCTTATTTCTTAAAAATATTATTTCTCATGAATTCATGAATAATATGTGTAGACAGGCTTATGAAATGTAGCAGATAGGTTTATAAAATATAGTTTATAAACTTGATGCCAATAAGAACTGATTTCAAAAATAATGACTTCTTACTACAGTTTAAATTGACTACATTTTCATCATTATTTCTCTGGAGTTTAAATTGCCAAAATTTGTTAAAAATGGAGGTTTATACATGTAAAATACAAAATGTTAAAAAGATTTTGAGAGTGGCTATACTGACATTTTAGTTTCTAAAGATGCCTCAGAAATATTTTCATCAAAATTTCAAGATATGCCAGATTCTTTTTTATTTCTTTTTTAATTGTTTTATTATAGTTGTCCCAATTTGTCCCCCATTGTTCTCCACTGCCCTGCCCACCCCCACTCCCACAGTCAATCCCCACCCTGTAGTCTATGTCCATGGGTCATTTATACTAGTTTCTTGACTAGACCCTTTTGTCAGGCCAGAGAAGTTTTTTGGTCTATGCATGGCTGGATCTTCCTCTGGTCAGCCAGGGAGATGGCCTTGGAGCTAATCTTATCCTAGAGCCCCAGAACACTGAGCTCCTGAAATAACCAACTTAGCAACTCTGAGCAGACCAATGTAACCTTCGGGCATACAGCCTCTTTGTTCCAATGTGTATACGAGATGCCCTTGCTGTAAGCTCAGCGTGCACTACTGTTGTGGGAGAGTGGACAAGCTGTACCTGGCAATGTCAACACTCTTTAGTGCCTGGCACATGGAAGCAGGAGAGTGGGGGTACAGATGCCCGGATTCTCTGCAGTTGTTAACCTAAGTGCAGAGATAGCACTCCTGTGATAGGAGTGGGCCAACTGAACGTGAGTACGCCAACACTCCTAGCTGCCCGGCTGTGTTAGCCTGCTGCTGCTGCAATAAAGCCTGCAAACCCTCCTAAAGGCTTGGCCTAAGTCATTCTTTGCCACCAGACCAAAGGCCTCCCACCATCATCACTTGCTGGTCCTGCACCTGATACCATGGGACCTGACATCTGGGGCCACAAACAGAATAGAGAGGTATTGGAACCTGACACCTTCCTCTTATTTTCCTTCTTTTCCCCCTTCCCTCTCCCCTCTGGTCACTGGCAGTCTGCTCCTTGTTTCCATGCCTCTGGTTCTATTTTGCTCATTTGTCTGTTTTGTTCATTAGGTTCTGTATAGTGTTAGGTAAGATCATATGGTATTTGTCTTTCACTGCTGGGCTTATTTCATTAAGCATAATTCTCTCCAGTTCCATCCATGCTGTCACAAAAGGTAAGAGTTCCTTCGTTCTCCTGCATTTACATTGTGTAAATGTACCACAGTTTTTCATCCATTCATCCACTGATGGGCACTTAGGCTGTTTCCAGCACTTGGCTATTGTAAATAGCGCTGCTATGAATATAGGGGTGTATAAATTCTTCTGAATTGGTGTTTCAGGATTCTTCAAGCATAATCCCAGCAGTGGAATTATTGCTGGATCAAAAGGCAGTTCCATTCTTAGTTTTGTGAGGAAATTCCATACTGTTTTCCACAGTGGCTGCACCAGACTGAATTCCCACCAACAGTGCACTATAGTTCCCTTTTCTCCATTTAAATCACATCTTACTAAAATAATCTTTGAAAAATTCCCATGCAGTCCCCTTTGATGATAATCTGACTTTAGGATGAGATAGATTCTCATTCTCTTTAAGCATTGTTCCATAGGTTTTAATTTCTCTTTATTTAAAAAAGTGTTTTCTCTATAACTAAAGTTTATCTCTCTACATTTTATATAAACACAGCTTTTTACTTAATTCTCGGGGTTTTTTTCCCTATCATTCTGTTCCTCTCTTCCATTAAACTAATATTCTTTAATGCAAGGTCTCATCCACATGCTTATATTTTCACCACTTACCCCCTTTTACTTAAGAATCTGACTTTTGATCCTGTAATTGCACTAAAACATTTCTGAGCATCTTTTTCTTTAGTCCTTGTCCTGCTTTATTTCTCAGCAGCAACTGGTAACACCCTCCTCTCCGCTCCTCTAACCCCAATGCATTTCTAAAGAGTAACCCTGATGTTCAAGTCCTGGACGCTTTCTAGTCCTTTAAAAAAAATCTCTCAGAGTTCCTTAAACCGCAAACCTCAAATCAGACTCCCCAGTTGACATTTCCAACCTTGATCCCTTTCCTGAGGTCATTGGTTCCAGTTCCTCATACACAATCTCTTCCACCATATACTCATAAACTGTGACTTGGTATGGGTTGCCTTTGTTGATAGGTAATTTTGTACAATGTATGTTGATTTTCACGGTGTTGCTTTGCATGTAGTGTTATTTTCTGACCTTAGGGGCACTTTTACCTTTAGGATGTTGACCAGCATACTCTGTGTTGTTTTTCTCTTATAATGCAAAACATGTTGCAGGCATCAGATTAATTATTTGCCTTTATTAAAAAAATAATTTATTTCATAGAGAGCTGACCTATGGAAAAGTCTTCTGAAGTTCTTTTCATATGCATACTCAACTATGTGTGTTGACCAAATCTTAGCCCAGGTAGTCTTGGGCCTGGAGAGTCATGACATGAGAACTTTCTAGAGAAGTTAGGGTTAGAGAAATTGATTGAAAGCTGTTCATTAAATATTTGATTCACAGGGTAGACCTTACAGTGGTTAATAATTTACGTTATAAACCTAACTCATTTCTACAGAAATCTACAAAAATAATTTCCCATTATTTTTGCATGAGCTTCATCAATTTTATGTATTCTTACAAATTTCTCAGTTTTTGATACCTTAATAGATTTGTGTATGAAACCGTAAGGTGACAACTCCTGGCACTCTCATTCACAGAAGACTCCTTATGAACATGTTATCATTTCACTTGTATGAACTGTACGCTAATACAATATGACTTATGTAAGGTCAAAAACTTTAAAAAATTTTTTTCTTCAGCAAGAACTGGTCAACACAACATTCCAGCTTCCCTGACAAGGGTGTCTGTACAATGAAACTGCATGGACTGAGCTACTGTGGCTGAAATAAACTAGTGGTGGGTGAATTGACTCATTGCTCCAACTTAAGGGTTCATTCACAATGCAGTTTTCTGTTCCTTAATTATAGGTAGCTTCTCTTAAAGAGGAGAGTATGGATAGCAGGAGAATCCTGTTTTGCTTAGTAAATAGCAGTGTAGTTTTCACCATTCATCAATAAATTGGAGTCCTAGCCCTGGCTGCTGTGGCTCAGTAGACTGAGCACCAACTGACCTGTGAAACAAAAGGTCACCAGTTCCATTCCCTGTCACGGCACATGCCTGGGTTGTGGGCCAGGTCCCCAGTTATGGGTACACGAGAGGCAACCACACAATGTTTCTCCCCCTTTCTTTCTCCCTCCCTTCCCCTCTCTCTGAAAATAAATAAATAAAATCTTTAAAAGAAACTATTTAAAAATTTTTTGGCATCCTGGATTACACATCCATCTTTTCTGAGACTGGATTGTTAACCTCTGAAAGGCTGGATAGTGAATAGTCTCTAAACTTGCAATGCTAGGAGCACTATGTTGTTGGTGAGACTCTGATTGGGCAGCCATTTCTACTTTTTCACTGGCTTCTCTTTTCTTTTTTAAAATCTAGAAAAGGGAAACAATATATTCCCTTTGCAAAACATTTGCACGATGACCTAGTACTCATTCTTGATGAAGAAAACATATTACCACGTTAAAAGTAATTCATTCTCAAAATTTCACTGAAGCATTTAGATTACAAGAGAAATTTAGAATTCTAGATGAAATCATTACTCAAATTTCTGGATTCAAACCAATATTTGTATATCAATGTTTATAGCAGCATTATCAACCACAGCCAAAAGCTGGGAAAAACTAAATGCTGAACAAATGAATGGATAAACAAAATGTGGTATATGTCAAATATTGCTTCTAGACTATTACAATGAAAAAAAATTAAACTCTTACCATGAAAATCATTAATTTTATGAATTCAACTTCCTTTATAAACAGGAATTACATTACTAGTAGCAAGTACTATCAGATGAATAAAATAAGTACTTATATCAGTAAGACTTTTCATATTGCCCAAAATAACTTATACACTACTACTAGAGAAGTAATTTCCTTTTCAGTATGATGGAAATCAAGAGACTGACTTACCGAATTTGCACCTAAGAGGTTTGCCTGAAGTTGTTCAATTTTGAGTACTTGCTCTTTGATTGTATCTTTTAACTTGGTATTTTCAATTTCCAGCCTAAAATATATATTTTAAAATAATTATTCCCACACATTGATTTAAAACATACCAGATAATTTCTCAATAAATATCTGAAGGTGCAATTACATAAAATCTTAACATTTGAAAAGCAGATGAACTGGCAATTAATTGTGACATTTTTCTAGTTGTGTTTTGTAGCTCATGCACAAAATTTAGAGGTAATGTACACAAATTATGCATTTCAAACTGTTTCAAAGCTGAAATATTTATCCATCTTAACATTAGTAAATCTCTTATCATAACTGATCTAATTATCATACGACACTGCTCATCTGCTTTATAAATACTCATGTTAGTTTCGGCACTGCTTTATACTTTCGCTTGTGATCTTCGGTCTCCTCAGCACATCTTGTGGCTGCTGAATATTGGTCCTGTGTTTCTTGTAACTAAAATAAAGAAAAAAAATACTTGTAATGACTGATAATCTAGCTGTTTTTTTGATTTAAATTTTATTGGACAACAACCGCACTCTTCCATCTGCATTTTGTTTAAGGCTACTTCGTGCCGAAACAGCAGAGCTGAGTGGAGACAACACAGACCTCATGGCCCACAGGGCCTAATATATTCACTGCCTGGTCCTTCACAGAAGAGGTCACCGACTACTTCCCTAGTACTCAAATGAAACATTATTCATGTCTTTAAATTAGATTTTATCAAGTAAATATATACATTTATAAACTGGTCAAGTGGGAAAATCAGAAAATTACCTTCAATTTTTGTATTTCAAGTACCATGTCCACTATAAATTTAAATATTCACAAATGTGAATGACTGTGGCTATTCTAGCGAATATGAAAGTTAGCATGCTGCTTTGGTGACAATGACATGTTTCACTGAACAGACTGAGAGGCAGTATCTACACAGGAGCCAGACGCCTGGGTTTGAATCTCACATCCTCCAGTTAGTAGCTGTGTCACCTTGAGCAAATTACTTAAACCTTCTGTGTCTCAGTTTCTTCATCTGTAAAATGGAGATGATAATGCCACCTACCCAATAATACTACTGGAATGTTGTGAAGATTAAATTAGGGAATATACATAAAGCATGTGGCCCATAATAAACTCTAAGGGTTTGCAGTTAACATTATTATTGCTGCTGCATTTTAAGTTCTAATCAAATGTTATACTTTGGGCAGATAGCAAAAAAGTGGTCTCTTGTACAAGTTACACTTCAAACATTCTTCACACCACTGACAATGGTAGCAAATGGGGAGCATGAGGCCCAGACTGTATCCCTAGTACTTCAGATAGCTTTCACCAAGACCACTGGCTAATAGTATTTTTCTGCTTATAACAGTGTATAACTTACTTTCTTTCTGTACTACACAGCAACCAATAATCACCAGCAACGCAAACAGCATCTCTTGGATTGAGTACATCACTTACAAGGCCTGACAGGCAGGGTAAAGCCACTGATAAGCAGACAACAAACTCTATGCTGAATCAAGGTTCCCGGATCCATTCATCCTCAGCCCCTATTCTTGCTGGGCTGTTTCAGCAAGTACTCTGATGAGGAGATTAAGGTGATGTGGAATGACATATCAGAAAAGCCCTGCCCAGAGCCTTCAGATGGTAAAGTGCTATAAATCTCTAAATCCCAGTTCTGGCTGCATAGTGAAGGAAGGTGGATTTCTATTTTATATTTTTATGTTGAAAAAAAAATGAGCTATTATATTTATATTTAATTGCTTAAAATATGAAGATAATAAAATTATAATAAATTACAATAAAAATAGAAAGCTGCCCATGAAAATTAGTATCCTAAAACATTTTATATTATTTAATCAGTTATAGATTAGCTGATGACATGTTAAATTTCATACATACCTGACTGCTGATTAGATGTAATTTCTTTTTTAAGTCCTGTGTCTCTTCTTCTAAATTCATACGATAATGTGATGTAACCTCCAATGAAGCCTCTGACATGGACTGTTTTTTCAGGGTATCAGCCAGTTCTTGCTGAAGTTGTCTCACAGCTGCCTAGTAAGATATTTCTGTTACTGATTTTATAGATCACACTATTATTAAATTATGTTAATAATATATAACTTCACATAGAGTGGGGCAAAAGAAGGTTTACAGTTGTGAGTACACAAAACAAAGGGTTTATTCTTGTGTATTACTTATTAATTATTGTATTATTTTCCACACAAACAACTTTAAACCCACTTTTGCCCTTCCTTGTATATACTTTATTAGAGTCATATATTAACAAAATACATAACTGGAAAACTATCACCATATATACCAATTCACCTTCTTTTCCTCATATGGACACATTCCTGTTTGCCAGGTAATTTGGCCTTGAGCTCCATCCCGCTACACATCCATCCTGCCGCCCCTCACTAGTCTGGATTGGAGAGCCAATGCCAAATGAATAAATCACAGAGGGTTACAACTCTCTCTGTATTAAACCAACCTATGTCCAAATGATAGTAATTGGGCCTTGAAATGAGAAATATGAGCAAATCATTTGTAGAAATATTCAAAGAAAATTGTAAATAGTAGTGGAAAGATTAAATCAAGTATAGTTTTTCTAAAACTTAGCACATTTGTCTCAAATTATGATTTAATGAAAAGTAGATGCCTTTAAAGAGTTGAAAGGTCATAAGATTACACTACTCAAGACTGAAATATTTCCAAATGTAATTCAAATTTATATGAATAAAAATAACATTTTACCAACTAAAATGTCTAAGAAGTCACTGAAGGAAAGGTACTGAGATACAGCATCTACATTTCAGTTCATCTGGGAAATCTGAAATTAACTGTCAAGATAATCCACTTAATTGAAACTTAATTTCAAAATACCCATTTTAGGTATATTTCCCTTTATCTGCTTCATAATGGTATTAAAATCTGGTAAAAAACAGGTAGTTTAAAATTAATGTTTTATCAGCATTCGACTAAATTATTAATATCAATCTATTATCTATTAGAATCTGTAATTATTTTTTAAAGATTTTATTCATTATTTTTAGAGAGAAGGAAAGAGAGGGAGAAAGAAAGGGAGAGAAACATCAATGTATGGTTGCCTTTCACCTGCCTCCGGCTGAGGACCTGGCTGAAGACCTGGCCTGCAATCTGGTTACATGCCCTGACTGGGAATTGAACCAGCAACAGTTGGGCTTGCAGGCCAATGCTCACTCAATCCAATGAGCCACATGCAATCTGTAATTTAACCTCTTAAAATTTCATAGGCAACACATGTCTTTACTCAAAACAAAACAACTCTAATTTTCATTTTCAGGATACAATGTCTGCTGTTGAGTGGACAAAGCAAACACAGTTACAATCTACATACTTTTAATGTTCAACTAGATTCAACATTTAGCCATCATCAAACACAATATTACTTTGAATTTTCTTTTAGGCAATTTGAGAAATATTGACCGTTTTGGATACTTACATCTCTTTCTGCTTTATCATTTTCATACTGATGCATTCTTTCTTTTAAATGATTACATTCATCAATTAACTCCTTATTTCTTTCATTCAGCATAACAGCTTGTTTTTCACTTTCGGCTTGAAATATTTTTATGATATCCCGAAACTGATCTTGAATATTAATTACTGTCTTTTCTTTATTGGCAGCTTTATTGTGAGCATCATCCAGCTGCTGTAGAAGCATCACATTTTCACTTTGTAGGTGAGCTAACCTCTCTTCTAAGGAGCTCTGCTTTCCAATGTATTTATTCACTTTACTTTGTTCCTTCTGGTACATGTGTTCAATTTCCTTTTTTTGACACTGTGTTTGGCTTAGGGCTTTTTGTACACTTTCTAAAGCTAATGTCTTTTCTCTGAGAGCATCTCTGGTGTGATGAAGCTCAATTTCTAGGTCATTGAATTTACTTTCAGCTTTACAAAGTTGTTGAGAAAGCATCTCATTTCTCTCTTTTAAGCCAGATATATCACAATCCATTTTGTCACGTAAACGAATCCACTCCTCTCTGGCTCTCTGGAAATCATGTTGCAGGTCTCTTTTTGATGTCTGGCTTTCCTCGTGATCTTGTACAGCAGTAGCCAGTCTAGACCGGTATGATTCCACTTCAGTTTCCAGCCTCTCCCTGTTTTGTTTTTCTGTCTCTAATTTAGACTTCAATATTGCAGTCTCAGCTCTCAGAACATTGAGCTGCCCGTTACACTGGGATATGGTTTGCGTAAATGCTTCCTCATTCAGTTTTATTGTCTTCTGAAGATGGTCATTATTTTCTTTGACAATAGCAACGTCCTCAAAATATTTTTTTTCCATTTCCTGGTTCCGATTTTTTACTGTGTCTATTTCCAGCCTTAGCTTGGCAATTTCATCCTGTAACATACAGTTTTCATGCAACACATTTTTTTCTTTTTCATAACTGTCAGAAACCTAAGAAAAATAAAGGAGACGTGTCGCTAACTCGCACTGAAATGAAGTATCATGATATCCTCTGAAATTGAAGAATAACAATGTTTATATAATGAAAAGGTTGCAGTAAGTGGATATACCACCGGAAGAAACAGAGTTGGAGCCAAACCTCCTAATTTGTACAAGTCTAAATTCCCCAAGGTTCAAAAATTTAATGTAAAATGATGAATTCATAAAAATATAAAAGGAATCATAAGAGAAATTTTAAGAATCTCTGAATTATAAAGGCCTTTCTTTGAATTACAACAAACCCAGAAAGTATAAATTACAGACTAATAAATCTGATAGTGTGTATAGTGTGACCATACAGCTACCCCATGATAAGAGCATTAACTCTGTATATATTTAGATGGATTAGACATCCTTTAATTCTTTTTCCCTAGAATATTTCATAGATAGCTTACTTTTCCAATAATTTTATAGTTATATCACTACATTTACTGAAAACTGACAATCTAGGCATTGTCCTATGCACTTCTATATAAAATGAACTTATTTAGTTATCATAATTTGGAACAGAGAGGTTAAACAAAAGAAGCCTTGTATTTCAAAAGCTAATGGTATATAAGATAAAATTTATAGAGCTTTACTTAGAAAATTATAAGATTATTTGCTGCTGTAGCAACTTATTTCCTCTTCATGATGTTAAAGTAGTAATAACTGAAATGGGAGAAAATATGCTAAATCACTTTACTAGGGATAAAATACTTATCAATAAATTATCACAAAATATACGAGAGGGGACCCAAAAATGGAATTTATTTATAAGAAATTGTGTATTTATTTTACATGTTTAAAACTTCAGTCATCTTCAACGTAGTCTCCATTTGATGCTATGTAACTATCAAGAAATTTTTTCCACTGCTCAAAACAGTTTTTGAATTATTGATTTTGATGACTTTTTAGTGCTTCGGTCATTTTTGTTTCACCTTTTCCACACTGGCAAAATGCTTCTTTTTGAGGACTTTTTTTATCCAGGGAATCAAAAATATTTGCTCAGGGTGGGATTGTGTGAATAGGGAAGGTGGGGCACAGGGGTCATTCTGTTTTTGTTCTAAAACTGCTGAACACTCAAGTGCTGTGTGGGCAGGTGCTCTCATGAATCACCCATCATGAAAAGGGCAAACATGATGAGTCTTCAAAAAACATTTCACTGAAACCAAATGCAACCTCTCACAATGACACCAGCTGGTAAACTGATACAGATGGGTTTCTAGAACACTTCTAGTGGGCCTGTCCTCCAGAAGATAATTCAGTTTTCTCTTATTTGGTCCACCCTAGTACATTATGGCATAACATTGCCTTCAAAAGCTCCTTCTACTAAAATGGGATACTACTTAGAGAAAACTGTTACTTTTCTCAAAAGTAGGAAAATGACATCTAAAATATGATCTCTGAACTGGCTATACTTTTCATCCTTACTATCAGTGGAAGTGAAAACTAACCTTCCATTTCGTATATCAAGGAGATGATAAAAATTACAATATCTGTTGTCAGTAATAATATTTTTGAAATCATTGAAAATTCATCAATCATATGAAAAATATTAAAGGCTTCTCTTTGCATGAGGCCACAGTGAATGTCATTACTTCACTGTTAGAGACAAATGGATTTGAATTAAAATACCATTTTACTCACTAGACCAAAAATGCCACCCCATTTAAAAACTGAGTTTACAGTCTGAATATAATACAGAGCTCCACAGTAAGTTTTAACTCTGAATATATTTTGATAGATTAAATGTCTTGTAATTTTTCCCCCAGGACATTTCAAAAATATTCAACTTTTCTAATATTTTCATAGTCAGTTATAAAAATTACATGTACTAATAACTGATCATCTAGGCATTGTACTAAGATATTCTATATATATCAGTGAACTCAAAACTCAATTTAGTTATCACAATCTGGAATAAAGAGGTTAAAAACATAAGCAAATTCAGGATTTTGTGTTTGTGTATATATATAACGTATATAGATATGCTTTTAAAATCCTCTATTTTTCATGTGTACAGTAGTAGTTTTTTAAATACATACACACACACACAAATATATACACAAGAGCATTTGCAAGTGACTAAACAAAATACCTCAGAATTTATTTTCTTATGAGCTATTTGTATCTCCTTTTGTTTGCAAAGGTGATTGTTCAAAATTCCATCTTGTAATATTCTGGCATTTTGTTCTCGGGAAAGTTTCCTCTGAGTGTCATTTCGCTCTTCTATAACCTAGAGATATATTTCATTATGTTTTTGATCTCGTAACATTAAAAGAAGAAGGCATAAGTCCTGGATGGTGTGGCTTAGTGGATTCAGTACCGGAACTGCAAACAAAAGGGTTGCTGGTTTGATTCCTAGTCAGGGCACATGCCTGGGTTGCAGGCCAGGTTTCCAGTTGAAGGGAGCTTAAGAGACAACCACACATTGATGTTTCTCTCCCTCTCTTTTCTCCCTCCCTTCCCCTTCTCTAAAATAATAAAATCTTAAAAAAAGAAGTCATAAGTTTAAGAGCAGAATCTTTAAAATACTATTAAAAAACTATAGCCTTTTAAAACACAAGGATCTTATCTTTCATGAAAAACATTTTCAAATCTTCAGTTAAATCACAGCTAAATTTGTCAAAGAGCAAAAATATGGTACTGTGAAATATTTTTTTTGAAAAAGACATTTGACTAATTCCATGATGGTCTCAAGGAAATTTATCCTGTATGTTAGTTAACATTTCAAAAAGCTAAAATTAATATTTATGTTAATGGATAAGCTGAATTTACCTTTTATTTCTTCATAGCATTTACTAGATGCCAGGAATTGCAATAAATTAATTTTAATTCTATATATCAAAGGGATATTATAAATATGAAATGCTGTAACAAATAAAAAATTTCAGGAATTCCTAAACTGCTTCAGAATAGGTAGAAGCTGCACCTACCTGCTTCTGGCCCCAAACCAGATTTATAGCTAAATTACAGAGCAACCAACCTGAACGACCACCTGAAGGCTAGCTGGCTTGAAATATAACCAAGGATTACAGAAGAAGGCACACAGAGACAGATCTGCCCTCTGAGAGCCCCTCCCCTCAGGGGTTGAAGAAGCTGGGAAGATGGATAGTGCAGCTGCAAAGCTCTCTCTCCCTTTAGCAGCGTGGAGCTTCGACCCCACAGCCTAACCCCCAACACAGAGCAACAGAAATGGGAAGAGGAGCCCTTGTATTATCCTGCGGTGAAAATCAGTGGGGATTTAGTCAGCCTGGGAGACTCAAACTGCTATCATTACAGCACCAGCCTGTGCATTTGTGGTAAGGGCTCTCCGATTGCTAGTGAGGCCATGTTCCCATGGTTGGCACCCAGCAGCAGCTTTAGGGGCCCTCCCTTTCCTGGAGAGGCTTTTGGCAAAGACCCAGTCAGTGACTAAACTGTGTGGCTTGGGAAAGAGTGTCAGTCTCCCCCACCTCCAGCTGGCACTCTTCCCCTGACCTGCAGAGTCACTCAGACTTCCCAATCCTGCTGAATTTGGTGGGACAGGGGAGCCATGCAGAGCTGGGCCTCATCCCCGTCCTGCTAAGACCTGCCATGTGGAGAGACTGGAGTGCCACGAAGGCTGACCATCAGTCTTATCCTGATTGATTCTGGGCACGGGGGACCAGGGAGTCCTGCAGAGCTGGTATTTTTGGACAGTGTCTCCTGGGTAGGCTTCTATCTGGGAGCCAGACAGGCAAGTGCTGGGCTATATGGTACATTGCAGGGAGGCAAATACAAACTCCCCTGCAAGTTCAGCTCATGCTACCTTGGACAAAATAAGTGCCTACCCTCCTCCTACTGGCTTATGGACACCACTCCCAATACAAGACTGTTTGGATCAGCCCCGCCAATTTCTAGATCCCCACACTGGGTGTAGGCAGGTCCATAGAGGGAAGGGAGAGTGGATCAGAGCCGGGACACTCAAAATGTGAGACCTTCGGAGGCGACTGACTGAACTGAACAAAGTGCTTAGCACCCCCTGCAGGTTGGGCCAGCATCATCCCTAACAGCATCTTTAGATCTATCCTCCAGAGAACTAGAGTTAGAGACTCTGACAGAGACTGAGGGCTCTGACTTTGAAGTAGGGGCCACTTTCCCCTCTTTGAGTGCCTGACCACACAGAATCCCTAAGTAGGAGACCTACTAGCCCTGCCCTCCCTGCCCTACCACCCTGTCAGCCTGGGAAAGGGGCTGTGGATCACAACTAGCCTGAGGTCATCCTGTATTCTTTTTTTGGGAAGGCTATGGAGGAATACCAAGGAAACCACAGGGTAGGCTGAGTAGCTGACAGGCGGAGGCACAAGTCAAAGAGTCTCAGTCCTTTTACAGATATGCCCTCAACTCTAAGCAGGATCAACCTGGCTCATTTACATAGATTGGTCCCTCCCATGCACACTCAGGTCTAATAGATGCAGGTACAGACAATGAACAGTGTGCTAGCTACAGAAAGGTAGTCCAAAGCTGGTTACATTAAACATCTGATAGTGACTTGTATCTGGATTCCATTCAAGTGGTCCCAGAACCAATACAATCAGTGGTGAACTTCAGACCTCACCAGTTTGACCCAACTGGCCACACAAGTGGCACACGCAAAGGGGGTCTCTGGCAGGCACCAGATTCTACTGGGAACAACTCTGCCTCAGGGCAGAGGCCTGAGGGAGTGTGGCCTCTGCATAGCATTTCATACACAGTGATTGAGGTTTACTTTTACAGTCACCTAGCCTGAAAGGTTAACTCTACCTATGAAAAGGGCCAACAGCATTCAAGATTCAACTAAACAGAGACTGCACATAACCCATTCCTGGGGCACAGAGGTCATGTGATTTGGAAGACTGTGCCTCTGGGCCCAACAAGACAACTTAATCATAAAATCATCATAACAACTTTGGGGGGGGGGGCATGGCAGATCTACCTACTGCACAGAGACAAAATGGAAAGATAAAGAAAAAAGCCCCAAACAAACAAACAAACAAAAGAAAAAAGAAATTCCCCCCCTCAAAAAAGAATTAAGTGAAAAATGGATGAAATGGAAGCAATCAAAATACCAGATGCAGAGTTTAAAACAATGGTTATAAGGATGCTCAAGGAACTTAGGGGGGAAGAATGGGTGATCTCAGGGAGAGAGAACTTAAACGAAAAGATAATAAGCATTAAAAAGGACGCAGAAACCATAAAAATGAACCAGTCAGAAATGAAGAATATGGTGGAAGGAATTATCAGCAGGATAAACAAAGCAGAGAATTGAGATGGCAAATGAGAGGACAAATGTGTACTACTACCAAAGCAGAGCATGAAAAACAAAAGAGAAATAAGAGAAATGAGAAAAGCCAAAGAAATCTTTGTGACAACAGCAAGCATAACAACATTCACATCATAGGTGCATCAGAAGAAGAAAGTGAACAAGAAATAGAGAACCTCTTTGAAGAAATAATGGGGAAGAAAAGTTTCTTAACCTGGTGAAGCAAAAAGTCATACAAGTTCAGGAAGCACAGGGAGTCTCAATCAAGATGAACCCAAAGAGGCTCACAGAAAGACACATAAATAAAATGGCAAATGTTAAGAGATAGAACCTTAAAGGCAGCCAGAGAGAAATTAGTAACCTATGAAGAAGTTCCCATAAGGCTGTCAGCTGATTTCTCAACAGAAACTTCAGGCCAGAAGAAATTGGAATAAAATATTCAAAGTGATAAAAGCAATCATCTGCAACCAAGGTTACTCTACCCAGCAATGCCCTCATTTAAAGTTGAAGTTGTGCCCTAGTCAGTGTGGCTTGGTTGGTTGGGCATATCTCAAACTAAAAGATCACTGGTTTGATTCCCAATTAGAGCACATGCTTGGGTTGTAGGTTCAGTCCCCAGCTGGAGTGCATATGAAAGGCAAACAATTGTTGCTTCGCTCTCACATCAGTATTTCTATCCCTCTCCTTCTTCCTCCCTTTCTCCTTCTCTAAAACCAAAAATAAACAAAATTGAAGGTGAAATAGCTTCCCAGACAAAAAATGGCTATAGGAGTTTATTATCACCAAAGCAGTATTGCAAGGAATATTAAAGAGACTCTTTTAAGAGGAAAAATTAGAGAGACAGAAGAACATAAAAAAAAGAAAAAAATATATACATCTCAATAACAAACTTAAATGTAAATGGATTAAATGCTCCAATCAAAAGACAGGGTAGCTGAATAGATAAGAAAATATAACTCATTTACATTCAGTCTAAAGGAGACCCACTTCAGAACAAAAGATACACACAGGCTGAAAGTGAAGAAATGAATAAAACAATTTCATGCAAATGGAAACAAAAAAGGAAAGTTGTGGTAGCCACAGACTTCAAAACAAAGGCCAAAATAAGAAACAAAGGTCAAAACATGATACTAAAGGGATTAATCCAACAAAATTATAACCCTTGTAAAGATATATGCACCCAATACAGGAGCACCTAAATATATTAAAAATATCTTAGTGGATTTTAAGGGAGAGATCACCAGCAATACAGTCATAGTAGGGGATATTAAGACCCCACTGGTATTAATGAATAGACCTACCAGATAAAAAATCAACAAGGAAAAAGCAACATCAAATGACACACCAGACTGGATGGATTTGATAGTTACAGAGCATTTCATCCTAAAGCAGCAAAATATACATTCTTTTCAAGTGCACATGGAATATTCTCAAAGACAGACCACATGTCTTAACAAATTCAAGACTAAAATCAGGCCTTGGCTGGTGGCACAGAGGACAAGGCACTAGCTTGCAAATCCAAAGGTCACTGGTTCGATTCCCAGACAGGGCACATAACTAGGTTGCAAGTCAGGTCTCCAGCCAGATCTGTAGCTGGAGGCAGGTGAAAGGCAACCATAAACCATACATTGATGTTTCTCTCCCACTCTGCATCTTTCCCTTCCCCTCTCTCTGGAAATAATAAATAAAATCTTAAAAAAAAAAAAAAGAAAGAAAAGAAGAAGACTGAAATCTTATCAATCATCTTCTTAGATCACAATGGCATGAAACTAGAAATCAACTACAATCAAAAAACTAAAAACATTCAAACACATATTAATGCATTGTTATGAATGGATTAACAATGAAATCAAGGAAGAAATGAAAATTTACATGGAAACAAATAAAAATGAACACACAATGACCCAAAATCTATGGGACACAGTGAAAGCAGTCCTGAAAGAAAAGTTCACATAGCATTATAGGCATGCCTCAAGAAGCAAGAAAAATCTCAAACAATCTAACCCTACACCTAAAAGAAATAGAAAAATAACAAAAGACAAATCAAGAATAAGTTAAAGAAAGGAAAAAATATATAAGAAAGGAAATAAATGATATAGAGACTAAAAAAAATAACACAAAATATCGATGAATCCAAGTGCTGGTTATTTCAAAAGGTAAATAAGATTGAAAAATCTTTAGCCAGATTAATCAATGAAAAAAGAGGACCCAAATAAGTAAAATCAGGAATGAAAGGGGAGAAATAACAACTGATACCAAAGAGATACAAAGGATTATAAGAAAATATTACAAATTATATGCCAACAACCTGGACATAATAATGGATAAATTCCTAGAAACATATAATCTTCCAAATTAAATTGGGAGAATCAGAGATTCTGAATAGACAGATTCCATCTAGTGAAATTGAAGCCGTAATCAAAAAACTACCAGCAAACAAATGTCCTGGACTGATGGATTCACAGGTGAATCTTACCTAATATTTTCAAACTATTCCAAAATATTCAAGAAGAGGAAAGACTCCTAAACTCCTTTTCCAAGGCCAGCATTACACTAATTCCAAAACCAAATAAATGCTAAACTTCTCAACAAAATATTAGCAAACTAAACCCAGCAATACATTGCAGAGAAATCATATACATGATCAAGTGGGATTTACCCCAGGGATACAAGTTATCAACAATATTCACAAATCAATATATGTGATATATCACATAAACCAAACAAAATCACATGAATATATATATACAAGTTATCAACAATATTCACAAATCAATATATGTGATATATCACATAAACCAAACAAAATCACATGAATATATATATCAATAGGTGCAGAAAAATCATTTGATACATTTGATAAAATCTAGTACCCATTTGTGATAAAAATTCTAGCAAAATGGGAATAGAGGGATCTTACCTCAATATAATAAAGGCCACATATGAAAACTCACAGCCAACATCATCCTCAATGGGCAAAAACTAACAGCATTCCCTTATGATCAGGAAGAAGACAGGAATGTCTGCTTTATTACTCTAATTAAACATAGTACTGGCAGTCCTAGCTGCAGCAATCAGACAAGGTGGAGAAATTAAAGGCATTCAAATTGGAAAGGTGAAGCAAAAACAGTATTTATTATCAGATGACATGATCTTGTATATAGAAAACTAAAGACTTCACCAAAAATTACTAAATCTAATAAATGAATTTCGCAAAACAGCAGGGTGCAAAATTATTATACAGAATCCAGTGGTATTTTATACTCCAATACTGAACTATCATAAAGAGAAACTAAGAAAATAATTGTTACTATTGCAACAAAAATGATAAGGCACCTAGGAATAAAGTTAACCAAGGAGGTAAAAGACATGTACCTGGAAAACTATAGGACATGAAGAAAGAAACTAAGAAAATGCAAGTAAGTGGAAGCATATATCTTGTCCATGGGGTGGAAGAATTAACATCATTAAAATGTCCATTATTACCCAAAGCAATCTATAGATTCAATGCAATTTCTAATTAACTATCAATTACATATTTCACAGAACTAGAAGAAATATTCCAAAAATTTATATAGAAACAAACAAGACCTCAAACAGTTTCAGCAATCTAGAGAAAGAAAAACAAAGGTCGAGGTATCACAATACACTACATCACACTATACTAAAGGCTATTGTATTCAAAAACAGCCTGGCATGAGAATAGGCACATAGATCAATGGAACAGAACAGAGAGGCCAGAAATAAATCCATGCTGTTAAGGTCATTGAGTATTTGATAATGGTGGCAAGAGCATACAGTGCAATAAAGACAGTCTCTTTAATAAATGGTGTTGAGAAAATTGGACATGTACATGCAAAAAAATGAAACCAGACCCCCAACTTCCACCATACACAAGAGTGAACTCAAAAGTTCATTCTTAAATATAAAAGGCTTAAATAAGAATTTAAGGCTTAAATATAAACTGCAAAACCATAAAAATCCTAACATAGGCAGTAAAATTTCAGACATCTTTCATAGCAATATTATTGGTGACAGATCTCTTAAGGCAATGGAAACTAAGGAAAAAATAAACAAAGGGGATTATGTGAAACTGAAAAGCTTCTGCACAAAAAAAGAAATCAACAAAATGAAAAGGGAAAACTAATGTATGGGAGACTATGTTTGCCAATGATACATCTGATAGGGGGTTAATATCTAAAATATATAAAGAACTTCCACATCTCAACCAGGAAGACAAACAATCCAATTAAAAAAATGGGCTAATGACCTGAATATTGACACTTCTCCCAAGAGGACATACAAATGGTCAACTGACATATGAAAAAATGTTCAATGTTGCTAATCACCTGAAAGATACAAATTAAAACCACAATGAGGTATCACCTCACACCTGTCAGAATGGCTCTCAACAATAAGACAACAGACAAGTGCTGGCAAGGATGTGGAAAAATGGGAGCCCTTATGCACTGTTTTTGGGAATGCAGACTGGTGTAGCCACTGTGGAAAACAGTATGGAATTTCCTCAAAAAACTAAAAATGGAACTACCTTTTGACTCAGCAATTCCACTTCTAGGAATATACCCAGGGAAACCTGAAATGCTAATTTGAAAGAATATATGCACCTGTATGTTCACCACAGCATTATTTACAATTGTCAAGATCTGGAAACAGCCCAGGTGCCCATCAATAGATGAGTGGATAAAAAAAGCTGTGGTGCATTTACACAATGGAATACTGTTAGGCTGGAAGAAGAAGAAGAAGAAGGAAGAAGGAAGAAGGAAGAAGGAGGAAGGAGGAAGAAGGAAGGAAGGAAGGAAGGAAGGAAGAAGAAGATCTTCCCTTTTGTGACAGCATAGAAGGACCTGGAAATTATTATGCTAAGTGAAATAAGCCAGTCAGAGAATCACAAGTACCATATTATTTCACTTATATGTAAAATCTAATGAAAAAAATAAACTGAGAAACAAAACAGAAACAAGAGGCATGGATACATGGAACAGACTGACAACTGTCAGGATCAGAGGGAATTTAGGGAGACTGGATGAAAGAAGGTGAAGGGATTAGACAAAGAACATGTATGTGTAACCCATAGATGCAGACAACAGTGTGGTGATAGCCAGAGGGAAGGGGGGTTGAGGGCTGGATGGATGTGGGCAAAGTGGGGACAAATGTGATACCTGTAATGGTGTCAACAATAAAAACAAAGAAAAAAAGAATGAAAAAAAAGGTTCACATTAGTAGTTACAAAATAGTCATAGTGATATAAAGTGCAACACAGGGAATATAATCAATAATATTATATAACTATGTACAGTTTCAGGTGGGTAATTGAAATCTGAGGGACCATTTTTTAAAGTATATCATTGTCTAACCACTATGCTGTACACCTAAAACTAATACAAAAATATTGAATTTAAACTGTAATTGAAAATAATTTTTTTAAAAATTTTATTGTTGCATTACATTCATCCCCTTTTTGCTCCCCTCTATCCCCCTCCCCACCCACCCATTCCCCCCAAAATCAATCCCGCCTGTTGTCCATGTCCATGGTTCCTTTATACTAGGTTCTTGTTGAAAATAATTTTTTTAAAGGCAAAGCTCTGTCTCCCCAAAGGGCAGCTAGCTTAGCCATTGCTTACAGACACACACATACACACATACACAGTCATTTTTATAAGATAAATTTACCTGATTTAAATTCATCCTTACAATCTTCAATTCCATCTCTAGCGTTCTAACAGTGGTTTCAAGTTGTTGGTTCATTTCAACTTCTTTAATATATTGCTCTTCTTTTATTCTTAACTGCTCCTTTGTTTTGTCATATAACAAATCCACATTTCTTCTCTTCTCTTTTTCTTCTTTCAATGTAAATCTGCAGTTAAATATACTTATCTTAAAATTAATTTCATTAGAAAAGAAAATGCTTATTTTATGATCTGGTTCTACGTATGTTGGTTTATTATCCTAGTAAAATTCCTATGTTCTTGAATTTTTTCCTTGCTAGGTCTCATGTTTTTATTTCTTACTTCAAAGGCAGCAATGAAAAAACCTATTACTTAGTAAGTTTTAGTCATTGGAAGTATGGGAAATACTGTAGAAAAGAATATTTAAAATTATTTAGTAAAGGTAGAATTAAAATTATCCTTTTTTTGCACAATCATAATTACTCCTCCATTAGGACATCACATGATTGTCATTAATTAGAAAGAGAAGTGGTTATTTATAAACTGGTTTATAAATTTACTAAAAATAAAATGTCAGCTTCACAAAATATTACAGCTCTTCTTAAAAATGATTTACAGTGTAAGCCAGCATCTGCAGAAGTCTTTTACACAGGATATATCTGCTGACTAGTGTAATCTAAGTCTAGTCTAGGAAGTCTACTATCTGTTGCTCTACACTTTTTATGCTTCTTCTTTTGTAACACTTTCAATGTATATTCTTCATTATTATCTATTTTATAAATCACTTTAAAATCCTTTTGGAATACAACAGAGTTAATATTAAATAAATCAACAATAAAGAATAATAAGCACTTTCAGTACAAACCTTCAAGTTAGTTTTATCTATGTGTAAGAAAGGTGATGAATAAACTAATCAGTCAGCACTTTCCATTCCATGCACATATTTTTTTACTCCCTCTTCCCCCCATTCCATGCATATATTAAAACTGAAACTGTATTTTTTTCTTTTCTTCTTTTTTAAATTTTAGTGTTGTTGTATTACATTCATCCCCTTTTTGCTCCCCTCTGTCCCCGTCCCCACCCACCCATTCCCCTCAAAGTCAATCCCACCTGTTGTCTATTTCCATGGTTCCTTTATACTAGGTTCTTGTCTAAGCTGCTCCCCTTTCTTGCCTCTGCCTCCCCCCTCCCCCCAACTCCTTTCCCCCTGACCACTGAAGGCCTATTCCTTGTATTCATATACTTGGTTCTGTTTTGCTTGTTGTTAGTTTTGCTCATTATTGTCCCATAATGGGTGAGATCATATGATATTTGTCCTTCACTGACTGGCTTATTTCACTAAGCATAATACTCTCCAGTTCCATCCATGTTGTTGCAAAGGGCACAAGTTCTTTCTTTCTGCTATATAGAATTCCATTGTGTAAACGTACCAAAGTAAAACTAAAACTGTATTAGTGAAAACAATTTTTTTTCTCTGTCTTGAGAAAAATGGCCATCCCATACTCAGTTGGTAGAAATGTAAATTAATATGACTGTCTTAGAACAACTTAGGAATATGAACCAAAGATCCTGTCTTATAGTTTTTAAACTTAACCAAATAATACTCTATTAAAGAATTTAGAGTATATAATCAAAACTGTAGAACCAGACTTATATAACAAATATCCCTGGCAGGTTTAATTATAATACACAATATTGAAATACTACCAAAATTCAATTTGTTAAATAAATAATTATGTTTCCATATGGTATAGTTCTAAATGGTCATTCAAATGATTTAAAAATATATGCATTAACTTATAACTAAAAGCAAGCACTATTAAAAATTGTTATAGTATTCCAAAAATGCCATACTACATAATAGTAAAGAAGTGTCCTTCCCTGTGAAATCTTAGATGGTAAGAAGAAAATTACAAAACTTTTCCTATATATATGGAGAGTATGTAAAAAATAAAAGTGAATATTTAAATATTTCTTTAAAAACAAATTATTCAATACCTCAAATTGCAGAGTTCTTGTTCCCATTCCACTTTTTGATGTTGAAATTGTGATTTCATTTCTTTTGTTTCTGATAGCTCTTTTTGTAGTACTCTAACCTTGTTTTCCACATTTTTAATTTTTCCTTTAAATATTTCACAGTGGTTTTTCTTAAGTTCTAGTAACCTTTCATGTGAAAGAAAGGCATCTTGGATTTTCAATAAGGTGACAGAATCTGCATAAGCAAGAAAACAAAAATAGAACAATATATAAGTACTTTTTGTGTCTAAAGGACCACATTTTCAAACTCATTCATATATTGAACAAATATATATTGAGTAACCTACAATGTGGAAACATTATATTAAGCTCTGCAAATAAAACAGACAAGACCCTTGGCTCCTGTTTAAAGTCTATTAGAGGGAAAAAAAACAAATTAAATGATAATTGTTAATTCAGGTAGATACTTTATGTAACTAGAGTTCTACAATCATATAATAGAACTCAACCTAGACTGGGCCCAAGGAAGATTTCCCTGAAGAAGAGATGGGTACAGTGACAAATGCAAGAAGCTATTAGACAAAGAAGGAAGCAATCAGATAAAGGAAGCAATTAGACAAAGAAGGAAGGACAGCATGCCAATGTTGTATTCAATCTGCTTCTAGCAAGATGGAGAAGTAGATACTGATTTACCTTTCTACCTGAAAGAAGCAAAAACAAAAGAGAAAATACATTTAAAAATTATTTCCAAGACAACAAGCTTCAGGCAATGAAGGATGATTCCTGAAACAAATGAAGTGAGCCAAACGAATGTCCCAGCTCATGGCCTTTAGAGAATTTACAGGCCACAACACAGGGACAAGGAACTGAGGTAGCGTCCACCAGACGCCTCCTTGAGTTAGGTGATGAAGTTGAGGGTCTAGTGAAACTAAGGCAGGTAGAGATCACAAGTTGGAACCCTGGAGAAGGGGAAGCAAAGTGGAAAAATAAGTGTGGAGGTTTGTAGAAGGTACTCAGCTGAGTAATGAACAGTGCAGACACTGGAGGGAGGTGGGGAATCACCATAGACCAGAGAAAATAAACATCTGAAGAGTAGAGGAAGCAGTACCTGGTGTTCGCACAGCACCAGGGATAGTATCTATTCCCATTAGCCAGGCTGAAAACACTCCTAACTCAAAGGCTAACAAACAGAGGTAGAAAGATCTTGCTTCAGTAGTGGAGAGTAATTTAGCCCTCGGCCACGTACTGCTCTGATTTTACCTAACATCCTAAGAACAAGACCAGAAAGGATCAAACTATTTATAAAGAACTTAACTAAATCCCAAACAAAGCTCAAAAAGATAAGTAGAGGCATGAAAGCAATAAAAAACAAACAAATTGCACGTATAAAAGCAAATTATAATATCAGACATTAAAAATATACTGGATGGGAAAAATGCACATTAGATATCACAAAATAAAAGATCAGTAAATTTCTCATCAGTGAATTGTGAGAAAACTTATATACCTAATGGATAATTCCCAAAGAAGCAAGAGGACAGAACAGAAATTATTTGAAGATACGATGATCAAAAAATTTCTAAACTCAAAAATATAATCTCACAGATCTAGGACAGATCTGGCTAGTAGAGAAGAACTGGAAGTAAATTATAATTTTCTTACATTACATATGATATGCCATTCAAGTAATAATATTTACTTGAAGGTAGACTGTGATAATTTAAAGTCATTTATCATAAAGCAACCCTAAACCAATCACTAAAATAGCGTAAGAATTATATAGCAAATAAGCCAAAAAAAGAAATACAACTAAATCATAAAAATTACTCAATTAATCTAAAAGAAGACAGAAAAAGATGAAAACATGAAGAACAGATGGGACTAAAAGAAATCAAACAAGAAAAAATAATAAAAAAAGAAATCAAACAGCATGAGCAACAGATTCAAGCCTACTATATTCACTATCACATTAAATGAAAACTGTCTAAAAACCTCAATTAAAAGGAAAATTGTCCAAATAGATAAAAAACCAAGACAAAACTACATGCCACCTGTAAGAAATGCACTTTAAACATAAAGACACAATATTTTTGAAAGCATAGGAATAAGATATAAGACTGTAATACCAGAAAAAATAAGACTGAGGTAAGTGGCTAGCTTAAATTGTTGATAGGTCATGAAAACACTTGTGCTTTCAAGCTCAAACGTTGACCATTAACTAATTGACTTGTGCCTGCACTTGCATTAGCTTTTGGTATGAAACTGCTGATTAACAATGTGTTAACACCAAAGTAGATTTCAGAGCAAAAAATAGTATCAGTAATTAGAAAGGTCAATGCGAAATGGTAAGTTAATAAGCAGCATAATAATCTTAAATGATCATGCACTTAATAGCTTCAAAATACACGATACAAAAATTGATAGAACTGCAAAGAAAAACAGACAAATTTACCATTATAATCTAAGATTATAATACCACTCACTCAATAAATGATAGAACAAGTAGGCAGAAAATCATCCAGGATATAGTAGGCTGGAACACCACTCCTCCTCTCAAGTACCTCTCAAACACTTACCAAAAATGACTATACTCTGGGTCATAACTCTTAATAAAAAGTCAGTCAAAAAGATTTAAGTCATATAAAATATGCACGCTAGCCATAAAGATATTAAATTGAAAATCAAAACCAAAAATATCTCTGGAAAATGAGTATTTGGAAACTAAGTAACAAACATCTAAATAACCCCTAGGTCAAAGAGGTAATGAAAAGAGAAATTAGAAAAGTGTTTTAAACTGAATGTAAATGAAGATAAATACATTAGATTTTGTGGAATGCTATTTAACACTGAAATTTACAGCACTGAATACCTATATTAGAAAGAAAGGTCTGAAATCAACAACCTTAAGTGTCTACATTAAGAAACAAGAAAAAGAACAAATTAAACCTAAAGCAATCAAAAGAAAGGAAATAATAAGTATCAAAGACAAAATCTGTGAGAGAAAACAAAAAAGCATAGAGAAAAGTCAATGAAACAAGTGCTTTCTGAGAATCAACAAAATTAATAAACCTCTTGCCAGACCAATAAAGAAAAAAAGAGAAGGCACAAATTACCAAAATAAGAAATAAGTAATGTGACATGACTACAGAGTTTATAGAAAATAACCTATATCTATAAAAGAATCTAAATCCTAGTTAAAGATCTTTCCAAAAACAGAAAATTCCAGGTCCAAATGGCTATACTGGTGAATTCTACCAAACATTTTAGAAAAAAATAATACCAATTCTACACAAACTCTATAAAAAAATGAAGAGTAAAAATATGCTCCAACTCATTCTCTAAATAAAACCAAAACCAGACAACGATGTTATAAGAAAGCAAGCTATGTCATGAGCATGGAGGTTAAAATTCTAAACAAAATATTAGCAAATCAAATCCAACAATACATCTAAAGGACAATTTGTCACAACAAGATGGGGTTTATCCTAAAGAACTTACATGCACAACCTATGGACATGAACTAAGGTGGAAGGTTTGTTGGAGGGAAGAGGGTACTGGGTGGAGGGGGGGCAACAGGGAAAATATTGGAATAACTATAATAGCATAATCAATAAAGTATACTTTAAAAAATCTATCAAACTATATATTTCATATGTGTGCAGTTTACTTAACCAAGCTGTTGGGGGGGAAAAAAACACGATTACAGGAAAGAACAAATACAGCAGTGCCTATAACACAGATAGAAAGAGGATATGAAAAGATACCAGATGAGGCTAGAGGGTATTGTGGACTTAACCTTAGAGCAATCAGAAGTAAAGGCTAGGTTTTAAACAGAATGAGACCTGAATTTTAAAAAATATATAATAATTATAGTTGCAATGTAGACCCCAGTTCCAGGAGGTGAAATGTCAGGAAAACAGTTATGAGGTTAGTTAAGTATTCTAGGAAGGAATCTTCATAACCGGATCTTGGGTAAACGCGTTGGAGAGAAACAGTCCATAAACGTATGAGGTGGCCATTGACACTGAGAAAAGTATAGTGGAAATGACCATAGTTCTTTGGCTGAGAGCATGCAATTACTCTCACTTTATAGTTACATAAAACATTTTTAGATAACTAGCTAACACATCAGTGCTCTATGGTTCAGGACTAGGCAAGTTGTGCAGCATATATTACTACAGTATACATAAAAACGTTTTATATGTATACAATGGTCCTACCTTTACAATCCATGCCAAGCTGTTCAATTAGCAACATGAAATTCTTACAACTGGAGTCCGACAACTCACAATGTTCTGAAATTGTTTCAGATGACTGAGTTAAGTCCTCAAGGTCATCCATAGAATTAAATTTCTCTTTGACCTACAAATAAATAACACTGTTTTTCAAAATGTTGATAAAATATTAAGTATATAGAGGTGACAAATGCCTTTTTATAAAAGAAAAAAACAGGTATTCTTAAAACAACTGATTTTTATAAAAATGGTACTTTGTCAATAACTAGTATTTCTAAATTATTTTTACAAAGTACATCTCTACAACAAAGGAAGATTTTCTATTGTTTCACTGTTATCTGTTATAATTTTTTTGCTACAAATAATATTTTTGATAATTTTTTTTTCATAATACCTTGTCCTCTTTACTAGATGTTTTCTCTTCAGGAGATGTTTTCTTTGCAGGCCTAAAAAGAAAACAAATAATTCTTCTCAGGTAAATATTAAGTATTTAAGATACAAAAAATGTCTAAACCTATAGTTTCTATGTAAAATGCCTGCATGTGTAATTGAACAATAAATAAAAAGAATAACTAACATTAAGGGACAAAGAAGATTACTACTACTATTACTAGCATGAAGTATTACATTTAGATCAACCTGATAGCCAAAGCAAAAGGAAGAACATAAAGTTTGATACTTGCACTATTTGATAGAAAGAAATAACATACCATGGATTTTTAACATTATTTTCAATCAAAACAAGTTTTTATTGGCACTAAGACCTAGTTGAAAAGTATTACTTAATCCTTTATATGAAGGAAAGCCTTTTTATAAGTCATGATACTAGCTTTTTGAGGACTTACCTACGCAACTAGTATACATTATTGTGAGCATTTTATATGCCTAGGCACATTTTAATTCTCGAAAAAAATCTTGGGTATAGGCAATATATTAGGTATTTTACAAAGAAAGAAAATGAAGATCAGAAAGGATAAGTAACTTGCTAGAGTCTATAGAAGTGGTCAGTAGCAGATCCAGAATACAAACCCAGAAAATATGGCTTCAAAACATGTGTTTCACAATATGCTTTGAAACTAAGTTATTTTTAAGTGTTTTTAAGTACTACAATAGCAAAATAATTTATTATTCCATTTCTAACTATAATTATAATTTCTGAATATTATATATGTTTAAAAATAAAAATAATTTTATATATATGCCATTTTGAAAATATTATCTTAATGTAAACATGTTTTTGATCAATTCATCCACAAGCATCCATTCATCCACTCAGTGATTTATTCACACATTCAAACTATACTTACTAAGAACATAGTATGTATTAATGGCATTGATGGTATAGGAGGCATGGTTTTAATATTCTAGTACTTTAAAATCCAAAAGTAATGATCTGTGATAGATTGTTACAGGTTAATTTTTCTGTTGCACATAAATATAAGCTTCCTCTTTCCCCCAGAATCTAAAAGATTATTAATATAACCTAGTACTTTAGAGTTCCTTACCAAATCATAGCTATTCATGATGATACTGTCAAAGGCACTACAATATCTAGAATTTTAAGAAATGATTATATTATATTCAGTATGATCTCAATGTTTATGTTTATAATCATATAATTTAAAAAATCTGTGTATGACCTATAACTTTTAAATAATTATCTGCATATTCAGTATATGAGAATATTCTGATGTGGATCCAATTCTGAAGAAACAACATCTTACCACAATGTGTAGGTGGTAGAAGTAGTATGGACAATTAATTCAATCTCATTTAAAATAGTTCTTTAATAGATTTTTTCATTAAAAAATTTTATTGTTGTTCAATTACAGTTGTCCTTATTTTTCCCCTATTGCTATCTCCTACCCTGCCCACCGTGTTCCCACTGTCAATCCCCACCCTGTAGTTAATGTCCATGGGTCATTTATAGGTGTTCCTTGACTAGACCCTTCTCCTTCGTTCCTCTATTATTCCCCTCCCCACTTCCCTCTGGTTTAAAATATAATGTATTACAATCAATGAGCTTTCTAACACTTGGAAATGCAAATAACTTACATTTAATAAACATGCCCTTCTACACTGGATCATTTCCAACAACATACAGACATACTCTACAAGTTTTTGTTTTAAAATAAACAACAAAATTCCCTTGGAACTCCACATTATTTTTCTGTCATCATCCATTTTTCTATTGCCTTTCCCCAAAAAATTTTTCTAAGGAGTTGTTTATACTTATTCACTCACTACAGTGTGTCTTCCATGCAACTATTTCATGAAACTGCTTAATCATGAGAGGATTTTAAAGTATACTTTATTGATTATGCTATTACAATTGTCCCAATTTTTCCCTATCCCTGGCCCCCCTCCCCCCATACCCACATTCCCTCTAGCAATCCTCCCCACCTTAGATCATGTCCAAGGGTTGTGCATATAAGTTTCTTGGCTTCTCCGTTTCCTTTACTACTCTTAATGTTCCCTGTCTATTCTGCATCTAGCAATTATGCTTTTAAATCCTTGCATATTTTCCCCCATTCTCTCCCTTCCTCCTCCTGATAACCCTCCATAAGATCTCCATATCTACGATTCTGATCTTGTTCTAGTTGTTTGCTTAGTTTGTTTTTATTTTTTAGATTCAGTTGTTGATAGTTGTTTATCATTTTATAGTTTTAATCTTTTTCTGAAGTCCTTTTAATATTTCATATAATAAATAGTGATGATGAACTTCTTTACCTTTACCTTGTCTGGGAAGCACTTTATCTGCCCTTCCATTCTAAATGATAGCTTTACTGGATAGAGTACTCTTGATTGTAGGTCCTTGCTTTTCATCATTTGGAATACTTCTTGCCAGTCCATTTGTGCCTGCAAAGTTTCTGTTGAGAAATTGGCTGCCAGTCTTACGGGAACTCCTTTGTAGGCAACACTCTGCTTTTCTCTTGCTGCTTTTAAGATTCTCTCTTTATCTTTAGCTTTTGGCATTTTAATTATGATGTGACTTGCTGTGGTCCAATTTGGGTCCAATTTGTTTGGTACTCTGTGCTTCCTGGACTTGTATGTCTATTTCCTTTCCAAATTAGGGAAGTTTGCTATGATTATTTTTTCAAATAAGTTTTCAATTTCTTACTCTTCCTCTTCTCCTTCTGGCATCCCTATGATTCAGATGTTGGCACTTCTGGAGATGTTCCAAACTCTTCTTATTCTCTCCTAGGTTTTGTTTTTTTAATTCTTGTTTCTTCATTCTGTACTGGTTTATTTCTTCCTTATGTCCCAATTCATTGATTTGAATCCCAGCTTCCTTCCTTTCACTATTGGTTCTGTGTGTATTTTTATTAATTTCACTTAGTGTAGCCTTCATTTCATCCCTTATGCATCTGCTGTACTCAATGAGTTGGCTGAGCATCCTTATCACCAGTGTTTTGAACCCTGCACCTGAGAGGTTGTCTATCTCCATTTTGCTTAGTTCTTTTTCTGGAGTTTTGATCTGTTCTTTCACTTGGACATTTCTTTTTCTCCTCAATTTGGCAGCCTCCCTGTGTTTCTATGTATCGGGTAGAGTGGCTTTGACTTCCCATCTGGGTGCACCTGTTATGTTTTAAGGGATGGAGCCTTAGGTTTCATCACTGTGGGACAATTGGTTTTACCACTTTGTGGTGCTATTATATGGGAGAGGGGCCAGAAAAGGAACAATGTGACTGGTGCCCTTCCAGCTCTTGCTCTGGTGGTAGGTCCCAGAGTGGGTAGGTTTGCTTATGTTCTAGGACTGTGCAGGTCCTCTCAATGGACTCTCCTGAGAGACAGGCAGTTTCTTCTGCCATGCTAACCCTCACTGGTTTTCACAGCCAGAATCTATGAGGCTTTATTTTCCAAGCAATGGATCCCTGAGTTGTGCTGTCTGGCCTTGGTCTTGGATGGCTCCCCAGATGTGCCTCCTGGCTTTTATCTGCAACACATGAATGTAGGATCGCTGGTTCCACTGGCTGCTGCTGCTGCCTTGCTGCTGTCTCATTGTCACCAAACTGCGTCCTCTCCACCCTGGCACCCCGTTTCCACCCTTCCCATCCATCTGGATGAATATTTCTTCTTTACATCCTTGGTTGTAGGATTTCCATACAGTTTGATTTTCTGGAAGGTCTGGTTGTTTTTTGTTTTGAGGTTAGATCTGATCCTTCTTATGGTTGTGCGAGGAGCCAAAGCATGTCTACCTGTTTCCATCTTGGTTGGCAGTTTGTAAGAGTCAACTGTTACTTAAACTTTCAACAGTGATATAGCTGCAAATTCTCTCATCTTAGCCTGTATACTCCATATGCTGCTTTGTTTTTAGAAAATGTAATCCTGATTGTTCACTTAAATTGCTGTTTTCATTCACTTGCAGTAGACCACCAGTTAGTGAACCGGCCTTCTCAAATATTGGTGGAATCACAAGTTCTCCTAATGTCTGTTTTTCATTTTCAATTTTCTTCACCTCCTTCATTTGCAACTTATGACCACTGCTTTTAAAAAAATGCATTAAAAAAGGCAATGTTTTCTAATAATTGTACTGATAAAGAATTTAAAAATACTGTGAAATTCCAAAAACAGTTTTGAAGTACCAAACATATGCAAATAAATACACATTCCTTGCTAAAAAGACAGAGCTACAAGTATAATACAATTTGATGGTTAAGAGTTGACATATAAAGAGGTTTAAGTGAACACAGGCAGACTTTATAGAAGAGGTAAAATAAAAAGAGGAAGTCACAAAGAAAATAAACAGTAGAAAGCAATTCTATTTAGAGATCATAATGTGAACATAAACACTAGGCATATGGCATTGAGGTGTTTCCTAGGAACTGGAATGAAAAGTAAAAAATAATAAGAGCAAGTAGTGAGAGATGAATCAGAGAGGAAATTTTGAAAAGTTTGATTGGTGCACTAAAAAGCTGCAATTTACTGCTTAAAGCAATGACTCCCAGCCAAGGGAGTAATAATTAGGTTTCCGCTGTGAATGATTTTTAAGCAGCAAGAAGCACACGTAACATGAAAGAAGTCAGAGGAATACCTTGGGGAAAAAGTTTACTTTCAAATTGCCCATATGTTAGAGTGATGTCAGCATGATGGCTAAATAAGGTGTCCTGCATGCATGCCCCCACCTCCACTCTCCCACATCACCACCGCCACCACCAACAATTTGGCTGCCATCCCAGACAAAAGTGCCTTTGTGGGATCCAGCCCCAAATGGCAAGGAATCTAAAAGAAATCTTACCCACTCTTACTTTGGATAATAACATACCAACCACGGTCACAGCAGTAAACCCTGAGTGCTCAGGAATTGGCTCCAGCCACTCTCAGAAGTGTCTGGCAGCCCCCTGAAAATAGTTTTAGATAATCACCCACAGAGGAAAGGGCCTTTATAAAAATCCAGGTTCCCATCAGAAAAGTTCCAGCACACAAATTGGAACAAAAAAACACAAGTCTGGATGCAGTTGAGAAGCCAAGGTGGTATTAAAGACAGGAAGGGTGATTGTTAATTCAAATGTAAATAAAGCAATGAAAACCTTCAAGGAACATGAAATAAACCAAGGAAGCATGACACCAGTAAAGGAGCAAAATAAACTTCCAGTAACCAATCCCAAAGACATGGAGATACGTGATTTACCCAATAAAGAATTAAAAATAGTAGTTTTAAGGAAACCCAATGAGTTACAAGAAAACACAGAAAGGCAATTCAAGGATTTTAGAAAAGCAGTATGTAAACAAAATGAGGGGAAAACAATAACCAAACAATTTCTGGAGTTGGAGAATACAGTGGATAAAATGAATAATGCAAAGGAGAGCAGTAAGGGCAGAATGAATCAATTGCAAAAAAAATCTGTAAATTAAAAGACAGCAACTTCAAAGTTATACAATCAGAGAGAACAAGAGAAGGAATGAGCCCTGGCTGATAGCACAGTGGATAAGGCACCGGCCTGCGAACCCAAAAGTCGCGGTTTGATTCCCAAGCCAGGTCTCCAGCCAGGTCTGTAGCTGGAGGCAGGTGAAAGGCAACCATACATTGATGTTTCTCTCCCTCTCTACCTCTCTCCCCTCCTCTCTCTCTCGAAATAATAATAAAATCTTAAAAAAAAAAAAAAAGAGAAGGAATGAAAAAAAGTGAGGAAAGCCTATTTAAATTTTGGGATACCATCAAGAGAAACAAGTTGTGCAGTTGCTTGGAGCACTGTCCCACATCCCAAAGGGTTGTGGGTTCAATTCCTGGACGGGGAACATGTAAGACATCTACCTTGTCAGTTTGACCCCTTGTCAGGGTGCATACGGGAGGCAGCCAATCAAAGTTTCTTTCTCTCTTTCTCCCTCCCTCCCTCTTTCTCCTTTTTTTCTCTCCCTAAAATCAATAAAAAATATATCTTTAAGTGAGAATAAAAAACAAACAATTTGCAAATTATTGCAGTTGCAGAAGAAGAGAGGGAGAAAGGGGTAGAAAACTTATTTAAAGAAATAATGGCTGAGAACTTCCCAAACTGAAGGGGGACATACAATTGGAAAATTTTAGTTTCAGGTTAACAGCCAATAAGCTTAGTAATTAATGTATGTAAAAGCTATTGTTTCAGGGGCTGAAGGAATGACCCACCTTGGCTCCAGGGTTAAGAAGACCTGGCCCAGGACAAAGAAAGAATGCTGCAGCTTTGACCTCATTAACATTTTCCTGAATTCCAAACCCCCTACCTACACCTTTCTTCTCCTTATAAAAAAGGTCCACTTAAAGTGGAACTTAAGACAGTTTGTTAGGGTACAAACCCACTGTCTTCTCAGATCACCAACCATCTGAATAAAGTGCCCATAAAGATCCAACCCCTGTCTCCGCTTATTGGGTCTGGTAGATGATAGGCAGCAGGAACACCAGCTTTTCTGGTTTCAAAACCTGGGGAAAGATGTAGACATCTAGGCTTTCGAAGCTCACAAGTCACCAAATAAACTGAAAAAGCTCTTCTCCAAAACACTAGAATAAAACCGTCAAAAAAACAAAATAAAATAACAAAATACAGGTTTGTAGCCCCTCATGGGGAAGCTCCCATAAGTCTAACAGTGAATTTCTCAGCAGAGGTCTTGCAGGCCAGGAGCGAATTGGGTGACATATTCAAAGTGCTCAACGAAAAAAACTGCCAACCAGGAATATTCAGCCTAGCAAAGCTGTCTTTCAGAAATGAAAAAGGGGGAAAAACAAACAAATAAAACCTTCTAAGACAAAAGCTGAGAAAGTTTATCACCACAAGACCTGTCTTACAAGAAATGCTGAAAGGGATTTTTAAGCTGAAATGAAAGAAAATAACAAAACATTAAAAAAAAATCAAATTCAGGATAACATTAATACTGCAAAATGGTGGTGTGTGTCAGAGTAGAGGCAGCCAGGGTGGAACGTGCTAATGAACCTGGTCAGCAGTATAGGATGCTGGGACTCCATTTGAGATAAACACTTGCTGGTCTGTGGGAAAGTGCTCTAATCAGACATCTGACGCCACACCTGCAAGCTTAAGCTCCAACAGAAGTCCTAGGGTGGGTGGGTGGATCTCCTACAGGCCTGCAAGGGCCAGGAGTCTCCACTCCCCTGCTCCATGGGCCCTGGAGGCAGTCCTGGAGCAGTCCTTCCCCCTCAACTCCTGATAAATCCGTTGTCTGCTCTCCCAGGGGTCTCCAGGAGATCTTTCACAGCAGGGTTGCCCAACCAGAGTTATTCTTCAGAATAGGTGGGCTTTAGACCTCCTGACTATCCATAAAGAGGGTACCTGTGCCTTCTGGGAGGAACACTGCTGTTTTTATATTAACTGATCTGGAATAATACAGGACATGATTAAGAGTCTAATGGACTGAGCTGCCCGATTAAAGGATAAAACAAGCAGTTCATCAGACTCATGGTTTGATTTAACTGTCCCCCTGAAGGCTATTCTTCTACCCCTTCTTACACCTTTGCTAACATTACTTTTTGCTCTCATTCTAGGACCTTTCCTCCTGTGACTCCGCATCAACGTCATCAAGAGAACTATCAATGCAGCTACCTCACAGACCCTCATCCTCCTGTCTACTCCTCAGTACCAACCCAAGTCAACATAAGAAGCATCAGAAATATAGACACAGAGGGTATAATATACACTTGAACTATGCCCATAAGCCAGAAAGATTACAACGCCCTTTTTTCTGAAAACCCTCCACCCATGACCCTGGACTTCTGCATCATTCTTTTTATTGCAAACAAAAGGCTGGAAATGTCAGAAAGCTAGAATGCACACCTGGACTTTGGTCAGAACTGCAACAGAATATGTTGATGAAGCTGGTCAAAGCTTTCAAAGGATGTGTTAATGAAGCTAGTGGCTGAGCTCCCTTAGGTTAAAAATAAACCCACCCTAAATGTGTAACTAAAGGTATAAATACCTTGCCACCCACCAAGTCAAATTGAAGGTGATTCTTTTAAGAGCTACTTCCCCTTGCCACTTCCCTGTTTTCCAATTCCCCAAATAAACTCATTGTTTGATTCCACAGTGGTCTCTGGGTTATTTCTCAGAATGAGGATACCCTGACAGTGTGTCAATCAATTAACCCTAGTATTAAGCTACAAAATATAAATAACTATAACTAATTTGTTAATGAATACTTTTAATGTAAAAAGAGGTAAATGTCATTAAAAACATAGAAGGGTGAGTATAATGATAGAGATTTTTTATGCAATTGAAATTGAGATCAACATAAACAGTTATGTATATGTAATGTTTTATGTAAACCTCATGGGAACCACAAAGCAAAAACATACAGTAGATTCATCAAAGATAAAGAGAATGGAATCAAAGCATACCACTACAGAAAATCAATTAAAAAAGAGGGAGAGCCCTGGCTGGTAGCACAGTGGATAAGGCGCTGGCCTGCGAACCCCAAGGTCGCAGGTTCGATTCCCCAGCCAGGGCACATAACCAGGTTGCAAACCAGGTCTCCAGTCAGGTCGGTGGCTGAAAGCAGGTGAAATACAACCATACATTGATGTCTCTCTCCCTTTCTGCCTCTGTCCCTTCCCCTCTTTCTAAAAATAATGAAATAAAATCTTAAAAAAAAAAAAAAAAAAAGAGGGAGAAAGAAACAAAGAAATTACAAAATAGGCTGAAAACAATAACATAACATTAATAATTTGTTATTTGTCAATAATTTATTTTGTAAATGTATTAAATTCTACAATCAAAAGGCACAGAATGGCTTGAATATTAAGATCCAACTATCTACAGGAGACTCAATTCATTCTTAAAGACACTTTTAGGCTCATCATGAAGAGATGGAAAAGAGAATAGGTAGCTATATTTATTATCAGACAAAACAGACTTTAAACCAAAAACTTTAACAAGAGAATAAGGAGGTATTTATATAATGATAAATAGTTTAATTCATAAAGATAATATAACAATTAAAATATAAATGTACAGGATATGTGTAATAAAGTGGCAAAACTTTAGTAAAATAAACAACATACCACAAAAGTGTTATCTTCTGAAATAAATTTATTCTTATATGTAAATACATAAACAGTCATTATTTTTTTAATTGTTCAAAAGGCTCCATTTGCTGCAATAATAGGCTCAATTTGACTTCAGAATCTTGACCACACTTTCATTAACCTTTCTTTATCCATGGACATCATCATGTTTTTAATCTTAGCTTTAACAGCCCCTTTATTGAAATGAGGTTGTTTATTAACTTCTCTCTCACAAGTGCTCCATACATAATAGTCTAAAGGATCTGCATCTGAGCGAGGCGGCCAGATTTCCTTTGACCAGAATTCAGGAACATTGATATTGAGACATTCTTGTACTTTTTTGGCGTTATGTGCTGGTGCACCATCTTGTTGGAAGGGAAAATGACATCCATTTGTGACTTGCTTCATCCCTGGTACAACCACTTTTCCCAAAATGTCAAGGTAACATCAGCAGTCACCTTCAAGCCTTGTGGAAAAAATGTGGGGTCATGATATCTCTTTCATTGCTGATAACACCTAACACTATCACTATAGCAGGAAATTTCATTTTTATGACAACTGGGACTTCACTAAGATTCTTGCAGAGCCACCTGTAGTTTCTTCTGTTGACTATTTGGTCCCGCTGAAAATCCTGAGAAGAAATTCAAAGGGTTTTTTCCTTTGGGATTTTTCTATTTTGTTAGCAGTGTCCTTGTTTTTTCAAAGCCCTTTCCTTTGTCTGCTGTGTCATAAACTGGCCTCTTCTAAGAACATACAATCTGTATCTGATATCTTCATCAATAATCTTGTGAATTGTTGCATCCGACATCTGCAGTTCTCTTGCTATGGAGCGCATTGACTTTCTTAGATCTTCACTGATGATCTCCTAGATTCTACGTACAATATCTGGACTTGTACGATCCTTGTGTACCTTATGCGTTTTCCTTGTTGGTGTGGCAACATCAGGGTCAGCATCATACACCTTCTTCACGTTGTCAACTGTATGTAAAGGGGTGTTATCGAAGTCCACAATTTCCTTACTAGTTGGCCCTGCACGTAGTCCAGAAATTAGGGTTTCTCTAACATGGTATCCCTTTGACATGATGGTTGTTCTCAGAATTTAATACTTCATATTTGAAACAATGCTGTTATAACTTTAGTTTTTCAAAATTAGTAAGATGTACATGAAATAAGGAGATGCAACATTGTTGCCAATTTATGATGTGCACCCTGTATATTATATATCCCTAATGTATATGTCATATTACATATATAATGACCTATTGTGTGTATGAAAGTGCCTTTGTTTCTTTTATTTGCCAACCCTGCTTTTATTTATTATTTTATTTTAGTTTTTTAAAGATTTTATTTATTATTTCCAGAAAGGGGGGAAGGGAGAGAGGGAGAGAATATCAACATAAGGTTGCCTTTCACCTGCCTCTAGTAACAGACCTGGCTGGGGACCTGGCTGGGGACCTGGCTGGAGACCTGTCTTGCAACCTTGTTATGTACCCTGGCTGGGAATCAAACCAGTGACCTTTGGGTTCTGCAGGTCAGAACTTATCCACTGAGCCACCAGCCAGGACCTGCTTTTTTTTTAATAAAATATTTATCATTATGAGTTCAAAAAAATGGTATCTCATTGTCTGTTAATTTGTATTTTTCTGTTTACCAGACAAGGTTGAACAGCCCTAGTAAAATTATAAAATTATTTAATATGAATATTAGCTCAAATTAGAAGTTTCTTTATTGGCAAATAATAACCTACTGTTAAATATTGTTATAAGCTTACCTATCAGAATACTCATTCTCTATAATGGGGAATGGCTGGTTATCAGCTTGTTCATTCTTCCTTTGCTGAATTAATCCACCACTGTCATCAGCATCAGCACTGCACATGTTTATTATTACTTCTGTTTCACTACTGCTGTGCACCACTTTTTCTTCAACCTTTAATGGAAGTTTGATATGAAAAATAACATTTAGTTATTAAAAAAGACTGTGTTTTCATTAATTTTATCATTTGGCTCTTAGTTTGTTATGATTTTAATCAACAAAAATTTGTGCTTATTTTAATTTTATCATTACAGGTCTTTGAAATAATAAATTCTGCTTTATTTCTGCTTCAGTAAAGGGCTTTCTTAATGTTTTGCTCTATTCACATCCATTCTCCCTTCTACCCCCCTCCATTTGCCTACCAGAGTCATAGGAATAAAAAGACAAAGACATAAAATTTGTCATCTTCTGTCTTTCCCACTAGAATTTTGCATTACACAGCCAGATTTAGAGGATGTGACACCGTGTTTCAGTAACAAATAGAAAGCTTTCCTCTTTCTGCAATATTTTTTTGCAGAAAGCTACTTTTTTGCACATTGACTTTTATAATTCATTTTGCTTTTAGACTACAGAGTTATCAAAAAAGTGATGGTATTTATAAAATATATGAACTAAATTTTACTACAACACAGGAATAGAGTGAATGTGATGAATTGTTAGGTAATGTACAATCCTGGAAAATGAGTAATGCTCCCCAAATTTCACATTCAATAGCCATAAAATTTCGTAGCTAGAGGGTATGGAATAGAAGTAATTATCTACTTCAGCCCCATATTGGCTGATAATGGGAATAAAACCAAGGTTAAATGATCTGTCCAAAACTCCTAAAGATGCATTACCTAGCATTTTATGGCACCAAAAGAGATGATACACTTCTATAATGCTGAATCAGATAAAAGAACAGAAAAATTCATCCAATTAATCAGATAAATTAAAAGTGTGACTTTTGCAAAGTAATTTAATGCCTTAGTTTGGGGAGAGGGCTCACCTACCTTTTTCCTTTAAAGGAGAATATCTTGATTTTTGTCTATCTTTTAAAGTCAATGTTTTCAAAACTCAGTTTTCTCCTTTAAAGTTAAATACTGAATTTCTTGCAAAGGGTTTATGATCTCTATATGATAATATTATACATGTCAAAATTTACCATACTTTTATTAAACAATATGGAGGTTTGACTCTATAAAGACATCTGACAATAGTGACAAGCTAAATGTATGTGGAAGTATGTGTTTGTTATTAAAAATATCTTAGCCCTGGTTCGTGGCATAGTGGATAAGGTGCTGGCCTGCGAACCCAAAGGTCACTGGTTCAATTCCCAGCCAGGCACATAACCAGGTTGCAAGCCAGGTCTCCAGCCAGTCAGTAGCTAAAGACAGGTGAAAGGCAACCATACATTGATGTTTCTCTCCCTCTCTGTCTTTCTCCCCTCCCCTCTCTGAAAATAATAAAATCTTAAAAAAAAATCTTAAAGTGGTCATGTTGGAATTCTTAGTTCCAAGGGAGCAAAGCAGATAAGACTGCACACACTAAAGCAAAATAATAGAGGAGTTTAGCTGGGAATATTTGTTTATATTGCTTCCTTCAGTCATGGCTTCCTTCTCATTTTATTTTTTATGGAACGCAATTTATATCAAAGCCAATAACCTAAAAAAAGTCTAATGCTTATAACAATTTTAAAGCATTTTTCCTTATACTTTTTCTGATTCAGAAGGTCACATCGTATATAGCTAAATTAGTGCATCAGTTGATTAAAGAACAAAAACTATGTGGATGTTTCCTGAACTCCTATTTATTTATTTTTAAAAAAGACTTATTTATTATTTGTAGAGAGAAGGGAAGGGAGGGAACAGACAGGAAGAGAAACATCATGTATTGTTGCCTTTCACGTGCCTCCAGCTACGGACCTGGCTGGAGACCTGGCTTGCAACTTGGTTATGTGCCCTGGCTGGGAATTGAACCAGCAACCTTTGGGCTTGCAGGCCCCAGTCTATCCACTGAGCCACCAGCCAGGGCCTGAACTCCTATTATTTAGATGGCTGAAATAATCAATCTCTAGTTCAATTACAAATTTACACAGACTCATTTTACACAAACTTTTTTCTTAAGTGAAAAACAGAACAGTTCAGATAACTAATAAGGGAAAAAACAAAAAGTAGCAGCAAATGAACCTCCACCTTTTTGAAACTGATCTTTTGCCAAAGCCAGACACTTTATTTTAACATATCTATTTATTTCTTAAAACTTTGTATATCTTGCTGTGATTTTTCATTTAGATAACTTTCAGATGTTCTGTCATTATATAGTAGAGAAAAACTCACATTTTTCTAATTAGTGTTCCATGCTCTTACAGTTATTAGCAAATATCTTCATAAAATGGCTTTGGGACAAATTTTGATTTTAGTTTCATTTCTGTATAAGTATTTGTAACTGCAAAAAATCCTCTCTTTTATTTGAAGCATGTGTTTTATTTAATTGCAGCAGGCAAGCCACAAATCAAGAACATCTTTTGGATCACAAGACTGAAGTGTATATCCAATGATAATTTCCAATTAATAATATTTGGGTTAATATTTTTGCCATTTGCATATCAAGCTCTTGGTCTTTTCATTTCAAACTACTGGGTATTTTACTTTGCATTTTTTATATCCTTATAAAAACTTCTCAATTTTGCTAAAAGCAATTCAGTGTGCAGTGTGTTATCATTTTTATAGTGTATTTGTATTCATTTAAATAAAGCTTAGATGATTACCAGCAAGCATATTCCAAGGGCCCAGAGTATGAATGAGACAGAAAGACACCCTTGAGAGTGGGTTCTCTTTGTTAGGGAAATGTTTGAAATATTGCAGACAGACACTCCAAATGCGTCTGTTTCCTCACAATCAAGTATATTATCTGTCAAAGTAGAAGGTATTTGTCTTAAGTTTGCTCCTTGTTTAGAGATGTCACATAGTGCCTTTCCTCAGGACAAGAAGTATTTTCTATTTTTCTCAAATTTCTCCAAACTTCTGCTTTAACTCATTTGTGTGAGTTATAAATTATTCCTCCACTCTAATTTGCCTTAATGACTCACAGTCCTCACACTTTTACACAGAGGATGCCCTAAGTATGCAGATATATGATCTCTGTCACATTTTCTATTTATTGCTAGTTCTTGAGACGTTTTTTCTGATATAAAGTGGAAGATTAACTTTCTTGGTTTGATTTTCAGATGCCTTTTCTGTTGGGGAACATGTTTGTGAAATAACTTTATTCTTAAGTAATCAAGTATGAATAAAGAAAAATTAGAATTAAAAGAATTTTTACTTTATTTGTATTGTTTACACTACTACAGATGTACCAATTTTCCCACACTTTGTGCACCTCCCCTTTGCCCTTGCCCCTGCCCCTTACCCTTTCCTCTGAACATCACCACAGTGTTGTTTGTGTCTATGTGTTATGCACATATGTTCTTTGGCTGCTATTTCTACCTTCTTTCATCTAGTCCCTTCCCCCTTTCTCACCTCTGACAATTATCAGTATGTTCCATGTATTCATGCCTATACTTATACTTTTTTCATCAGTGTATTTTGTTTATTAAACTCCACGAATAAATGAGATCATATGGTACTTGCCTTTCACCGACTGGTTTATTTCACTTAACAAAATAACGTCCATGTCCATTCATGCTGTTGCAAAAGGTAAGAGTTCACTCTTTTTTATAGCCACATAGTATTTCATTGTGTAAATGTACAACAATTTTTTTATCCACTTACTTACTGATGGGTACTTGAGTGTTTCCAAATCTTTGCTATTGTAAATAATGCTGCTATTAACATTGGGGTGCATATATTCTTTCAAATTGGTATTCTGGGATTCTTAGGATATATTTCCAGAAGTGGGATCACGGGGTTAAAAAGGCAGTTCCATTTTGAATTTTTTGAGGAAACTCCACATTGTTTTCCACAGTGTCTGCACTAATCTGCACTCCCACCAACAGTGTATGAGGGTTCCCTTTTCTCCACATCCTTGCTATCTCTATAATTGAAATTTAACTGTTAAACTTCTTACTCTATGTTTAGCTACTCCCAAATCACTGGGTTGTAACTGAGAAGTGAAAGATAACTTGCCTTGGTCTAACCTGACACAAACAAACCAACCAGCAAACCTAATTTTGTCACTATAGGAACTAATTAAGTCATCAGATGTTATATCTATCCAGAATAAATTACAAGATGAATTTTAATGTTACAAAGGCTTTCTCACTTGAAATATTTTATTCACCTCACTGTCCTGACTGGTGTGACTCAGTTGGTTAGGCATGTACCACAAAGCAAAAGGGCCATTTCCAGTCTGAGTTGCTGGTTCAGTCCCCAGTCTAGGAGTATATAAGTGGCAACCAATTGATGTTTCTTCTCACATTGATGTTTTTCTCTGTATCTTTCTTCTTCCTTTTCCCTCTCTCTAAAAAATATTTCACCTCACCATATTGTAAACAGTGAGCCCCTACAGAGCATTTAAGAATTTGGGGGGGGGGGGGCAGGATCCAAGACTGTAGCAGAGTAAGTGAAAGTTGCACTCACCTCCTCCCAGGACCAAACTAGAATTACAGACAAACTACAGAATAATCAACCTAAATAACTAACTGAGAAGAAAAACTAAAACACTGCCTTTAAAATCAGGAACAAGACAGGGATGTCCAATTTTACTATTCTTATTTAATACGGTACTAGCAGCCCTAGCCATAGCAGTCAGACAAGAAAAGAAAGAAAAAGCAGCCAAACTGGAAAGGAAGAGATAAAACTGTTATTAATGATAAATATCATGATACTGTACATAAATTCTAAATACTCCATCAAAAACTTACTAAAACTAATACATGAATTCAGTAAAGTAGCAGGATACAAAATTAATATTCAGAAATAGGTTGCATTTTATTCACCAACAATAAACTATCAGAAAAGGAAACTAAGATAATAATCCCATTTACAATTACATTAAAAAAAAATCTAAGGAAATTTAACCAAGGAGGTAAAAGATCTGGACCCAGAAAATTATAAGATCCTGAAAATGAATAAAGTTACAAATGGGTTAAAGCATATACTGTGTTCCTAGATAAAAAGAATGAACATCATTAAAATGTTCATACTACCCAAAATAATCTATAAAGTCAACACAATTGCTATCAAAATACCAAAAGATGTATTTTATAGAACTAGAACAAATAATCCAAAAAATTCATATGAACCCACAAAAAACTCTTAAGTAATTTCAGCAATCTTGAAAAAGGATGAACAGAGTTGAAGGTATTACACTACCTAATATCAAACTATAATACAAGGCCATGGTAACAAGAGCAGCATGGTACTGAACTAAGAACAGACATGAAGATCAATGGTACAGAAGAAAGAATCATCGACAAAGAAGGCTAAAAGATACAATGGGGTATAAAGACAGTCTATTCAATAAATGGTGCTGTGAAAATTAGGCAGATACATGCAAAAAAATGAAACTAGACCACTTTTTTACACCACATACAAGAATGAATTCAAAAGGGATTAAAGACTTAAAGGCAAGACCTGAAACCATTAAACTGCTAGAAGAAATCATAGGCAGTAAAATCTCTTAAGATTATTCTTAGCAATATTTTCTCTGCGATATCTCCATGAACAAGGGAAACAAACACAAAATATAAAGGGATCTACATCAAACTAAAAAGATTTTTAACAGAAACAAAAACCATCAACAAAATGAAAGGACAACCTACTGAATGATACATCTGATAAGGAATTAATCTCCAAAATTTATAAATAACTCATCCTATTAAAAATGCCCCAAAACCAAACAATCCAATTAAAAAATGGGCAAAGGATCTAAATAGACACTTCTCTAAAGATGACATATAGATGGCAAATAGACATATAAAAAGATACTTACTGTCACTAATTGTCAAAGAAACGCAAATTAAAACCACAATCAGATGTCATTTCGTACCTGTCAGAATGGCTATCATCAATAAATCAACAAATGACAAGTGCTGGCAAGAATGTGATGAAAAGGAACCCATGTGCACTGTTGGTGGCAATGCCGATGGGTAAAGCCACTGTAAAAAACAGTATGGAGTGTCCTCAAATAAATAAAAATGGATCTGCCTCATGACCCAGCAATTTCACTTCTGGGTATGTATTTGAAGAAATCCAAAACACTAATTAAAAAGAATGAATGCACCCCTATGTTCACTGCAACATTATTTATAATAGCCAACTTGTAGAAGCAACCTAAATGTCTATCAATAGATAACTGGATAAAAAAGTGGTGGTACATATTTACAATGGAATACTACTTAGCCATAAATAAAATAAACAGTGAAACCAATGCAACAACATTGATGGACCTAGGGGGTATTATGCTAAGTGAAATAAGTCAGACAGAGAAAGATAAATATCATATGATCTCACTCATATGTGGAATCTAAAGAACAAAATAAACAAAATAAAAACAAAGTCATAGCTACAGAGAACAGAGCGGGAGGGGCCTGGGGGACTGGGTGAAAAAGGTGAAGAAATTAGGAAGTACAAATGAGTCATTACAAAATAGTCACAGGTTGTAATGTACAGCATAAGGAATATAGTCAATAATATTGTAATAACTATGTATGGTGCCAGGTGGGTACTGGAAAAATTGGGAGAAATATTTTGCAAGTATATAATTATCTAATCACTATGCTGTACACCTAAAACTAATATAAAATAATAATGAATATAAATGGTAATTAAAAAATAAAATTAAAAAACCAAAATATTTAAAAGAATAACTAGAGAAAAGGCAAGCTTTAAATTTTAAGGACCAAAATCATTGACATCAACTAAGAAAATTCCTAAATTGTAATTCACACTATCCATGATAGTGTATGCACTGATATAGTTATCTGTTGCACTCAATTCTAATTTGTGCTAATACTTACCTATGAGAGTGGATAAAAAATTCAATAATATTTATTGATTTTCTACACTAAAATGAAATATATTAGAAAGGTATTGTTTGTACTCTAACAGCAAGAGGTTCTATTTGGGAAAGTGTGACTCTCTTAATTGGCAGTTGAGATGATCTTATAACCCCATTCACTGTGTGTGTGTGGACCCTGAATTACACAGAGAGCACAAGGTAGCATAAAGCTTTAACCTTGGCATTAATGAGTAGCAAAGTGACACTGCAAACTGAACCACTGACAATCTTTGTTACTTTCACATGCATTCAACTCAGGGGCCATCATTGTTACATTGTTCATAATTTTAACTGTTTTCTGATATGATTCAGTACTTGATACTACTTTCTGGATCATGTAGGGAAGTTATAAAAACGCAAGTAGCAAATGATATTGGAGAATTGTTTTTGCCTCAATTACAAGGATAAAGTTTAGCTATAAGTTACTAATGATTCTAACAATAATTAGGTCTCGTAACTAGTTAAAACTGAATATTCAATTGTGATCTACTGACTCTAAGAGCCTCACTTGAAAGGTAACTTCATTTGGACTATGTTACATTATTATAACATAGAAAACAATGTATTATACCAGAAATTTAAATTTAAGTGTTTACATACCTGTGGGTGGTTATTTTCATGTCCATCAAGTCTTTCTTGCTCTTCATCTGATGTCAATTCCAAGTCTAGTTCTGCTGACAAATCCATATATTAGTTAAAACGAACTACTCCAAAGAGTTAAAAACTATAATCTTCATAAAAATGGAAAATACAGTTTATCAATTGAGGGTTTAAATTAAGCTTAATCTTTAGCAGAATATTTACTTAAGAAATACTTGTAATTATAGAAAATTTCAACAAAGCATTTAGGAAATATTAGATATTATAAAATTCAAGGCATAGATACCACAAAAATTCATTCATACAACATCAATGAACAACACAACCAGAAACAAAATAAATACCATACAAACATATAAAGTCACATTGTATTTTTTCCCTCATAATGATTGATACTTTTAACATTTCCCTAAGCTTCAACTGCAACATTATTCATAATTTCTAAAATCACTTTTTATGCATTTATCAGTGTACACCTTTGCTACATCTGAAATGTTTTCTTCTACTATTCTGACAAATTTCATCTTTTAGGACTCAGCTGTGGCATTTAAAGAACATAGATAAGAGGTGTTATGAATGGCTCTTTTAGAGATAACGCCAGAGCTGAGACTTACATAGTGAGATCAGTCAGAATCAAAGGGGAAGAGTGAAGGACTTAGAGAGAGCATGCAAGGCTGTATCAAGACAGGGAGAGAAGCACACAATGGGATCAATTTGTCTAAGATGCAGGGCATCAGAGTTTAGTAATGTCAGAGAAAAGAAAGGGCAGTAGAGTTGGCTAAAGCTGAAGAGTTAAGCAGAAGTCAAATTATAAAAGCCTATGTGTAATTTTGAGAGACCTGGACATTAATATGTTTTAAAGAGTGGTCCATGGTCACATTTGCATTTGAGATACATCACTCTAAATGCTATTGTAGTGATGAATTTTCAGTGGCATAGAACAAATGGAGGAGTATGAATTAGGCCTGAATGAGGAAATGTTTCAAAAAATGTGGAAGATATAAAAATTTAAGGGCCTAGTATAGAATAAATGTTTATTCAATGAATAAATGTTCAAATTCTGGGTTAACTAGATTCTGCTCATTTAATGAACTACTGGGACTGTGTGCTGCTTTAATTTATTTTGTAGTTTTTTTGTTTTACACGTTCTGTGATGGGGGAGCTTGTGTTTTAAAAGTCCTCCTTCTTGGATCTACCAACTTCATGAAGAAATAAGAAATATATATAGATAGATAAATAACTGGATTTATAGCTTGAAGTCACTACTCTAGGAGATAAATGAAAGTTTTTTGTAGATACAATGTTTGTTCTGAAGGTAAGAAGATAAAATTATAGAAATAAAAAATATACATATTCAATCTTTTCCTACACATCTGATCATATGACTGATAAAGGGCACTAAGTTAGTATATAGTACACAAAGTAAAACACATATTAGATGTGGTTAGTCAATAGAATGAGTATCCTCTTAGAATTAAACTTGGTATCCATATATTAATTTTAAATGATTCAGCACTCCTTAAAACCAATATTCTTTGTGAACCATGAGTTCACTAAAAAAATAAAACAAGGTGACAACTTTGTGGATGCAACGCAGAAGCAGGTACTGTTAGCAAATTCTCAATGGTTTCCATTACTGCTGGTTTATACATTTATAAAATGTATAGAGCCATAGAAAATATAAGAAAAATTTTAATATTTGGTTTTGTGAGGTGATTTTTCATACACTGAATATAGTTATAACTAATATTTGTGAATTCAGAGCTATAAAAATAAACCACATTTTGTTTGCGTAAGCAATCTTTAGATCTCTACCTGGTTTTCCCATCTAGTCCCAAAATTCTAAATATAATCCTGCTACCCACTTCCAAGTGTATGTCAAATATTAATGTAAAGGAGCTTACTCTTTCTCCTAACCCTCATTATATTTAAGTATATGTTACTTTGGTTACAGGAAGAATGCAAATATCTTGCTAAAAATATTCTGATTGGCTGTAGGTTGCATAAAAGGAGTAAATGTAAAGCAGATTTTGCCACAAAATCTGCTTTTGAAAAGTCAAAACTATGGTGAGGCCACAGAGGTGGTCTGGGGGTAAACTGTTTATTACCATCTTTGCTTTCTCTCTATGCTGGTAACTGTGATTCACTCAGGTCAGGGAGCCTAAAAGTCCCTAACAGAAACAACAACAATATTAATCTTTTTCTCTACCTATTAAGGTCATCAGTCTAGTCTGCAAATGCTGACTGACTTTTGATCATTGATTGTGATACTAATGACATTTATCATAATTTTTAAATCCCCAGATCTTTGCCCTGGCCAGGTGGCTCAGTTATTTGGAGCATTGTCTCATATATGCCAAAAGGTTGGGGGTTCAATTCCCAATCAAGGCACACATCTAGGTTGCTGGTTTGCTCTCCGGTCAGGGCTCAAATGGGATGTAACTGATTAATGTTTCTCTCACATGGATATTTCTCTCTCTCTCCCTTCCAGTCTCTCTAAAATCACCAAACATATCCTCAGGTGAGGACTAAAAAATAATTAAATAAATAGATTTAAAAAACAAAACTGAACAAAACCAAACCCTAGATCTTTGACACATATCTTGATTGAGGGTCAAACTAACAGAAAGAACCACAACGTGAAGAGCCTGAAAATAAAGTTTTCATTTATTACAATGTAAATGATAATACAAATTTGGCTTATAAAAATTCTTTCTTCATATAAGTAATCCCATGTCCTCCTGTTCCCTCAAACACATGACTCTTTCATTATATATATTACTTTATGTTCTGTCCTTGATATTCACATAGAGAAGTTTAACTACTACCTCTCACTTTTGTGCTTCTTTATTTTTTTATATTGCTTACTTTTATTCACTTACCAATTTCTATTACATATTCTGTTTCACATAAAACCTTTGTTTACTAATGTTAATTCTTCAGGACATGAATTTTTTTGTTATCAAAATTTATGTCTAACTGCTTAAGTTTAAATATACATGAAAAGACATGGGTTAATAAAGCTTTTAATGAGTGGCACTACATCAAATAAGAAATAACAATCATAACAAAATAGTCCTTTTAAAATGCATGAGTACCTTCAAAATTCATTTTTAAGCCTTAGATAAGTATAAGTTCATATCCGATATAACCTTAGGTGACCTTATTATTTCCATGTAAAAATATGGTCTAGGTTCATGCTCGATCAAGTCAGTACAAAGTGCCAAGACACAGGTAATGAATATAACAAAAATAATTTCCTCTCGTTTAAATTTTTTAAGATAAGTGAAAATAAAAAGCAACAAATGTACAAATGGAGCTTTTAAAGCATGTTTCATCATGAGAGTCCCTTTTATCATTTGACATCCATGACTCTCATATATGATTTAAAGTGGTGGTACTCAAGTATCATCTGAGAACCCCTAGAATCCCAAGACACATTGGATCAGAGGGTCAAGACCTCAAGACTATTTTCACAGTAATACTAATTTAGTGTTATTTGCTATTTCACTCTCATTATCTTATTAAGTACACAGTTGAGTTTTCCACAGGCAGCATACATGATAACACCAGAGCTCTAATGATTAATGGGTCATAGTTCTAATGGCTAATAGAATGTAGTGCTTGTAATATTTAACATTTTTTACTTTGGCCCTGGCTGGTGGCACGGTGGATAAGGTGCCAGCCTGCAAACCCAAAGGTCGCTGGCTCAATTCCCCAGCCAGGGCACATAACCAGGTTGCAAGTCAGGTCTTCAGCGAGGTCTGGAGCTGGAGGCAGGTGAAAGGCAACCATACATTGATGTCTCTCTCCCTCTCTGACTTTCTCCCTTCCCTTCTCTCTAAAAAATAATCTTTTAAAAAAGTGCCTTAGGCCCTGGCTGGTGGCACAGTGGATAAGGCATCAGCCTGCAAAACCAAAGGTCGCTGGTTCGATTCCCCAGCTAGGGCAACATTACTACGTTGCAAGCCAGGTTTCCAGCCAGGTCTGTAGCTGGAGGCAGGTGAAAGGCAACCATACACTGTTGTCTCTCTCCCTCTCTCCCTTCCCCTCTCTCTAAAAATAGTAATAAATAAAATCTTTAAAAATAAAAAAATAAAATGAAATAAAATAAACATTGATTTTCAGAAAGAAAGGACACAGGAGGGACAAAGAGAAGGACAGAAATACCTATGTATGAGAGAAACATCAATTGGTTGCCTTTCACAGACCCCCAACTGGGGACCTGGCCTGCAACCCAGGCATGTGCCCTGACCAGGAATTGAACAAAAGACCTTTCGATTTGCAGGTCCACCCTGAATCCACTGAGCCCCACCAGCCAGGGCCAAATTAAGCATTTTTAAACAGGAGAAAAATCTTACTGTCTAAAAATTAACCTCTGGGAATCCCTAAGAATTATATGGATTCTAAACTGGGAACTTAAGGTATCAAAAGTAACAACACTATGTTTGAAGGTTACATTTTTGAAATCTTGGTTTATTTTTCTATACATATCAAACATGGATTCTAACAATGACATCTACATTATTTACATCAAAACCTACAATTAAGCTTGCAGAAAAGAAAAAAGGAATTAGGAATAAGAAGACTATGAGCATATCAAATATTTTCATGTGTTCCTTTCCAGAGCTAAATTTGTAGTACAAAATTTACCTGATCTGGATGTTTGTACATAATTCATTCCTACTGCTTTTTCAGGAATAGGATCTGTCACTTCAACAGTAGGCTGAATGAGTTTTAAAGCAAGATTATTAATAATGTACATTTAAAACAATCTGTAGTTAATATTTCAATATAAAAATATAAAAGTTATTACCTTTAATTGAGAATATTTTTCAGGAGAATCTAAAGAGTAAAGAGACATGTACTCAATTATGTGAAAACATGAAAGCCAACTACCCACTCATGCAGAGTTATTATGGAGCTGATCCTCATGCTTAGCTTTGGAAATGGTTACATTGGGGGTTAGTATTCTGTTTTTTTCTTTTCAGGGGTCAGGCGGATAAGAATACCAACTAAATAGAAATATATGAATGTAGTATAAGTACTGAAGAAAAAAACCCAAGAATATAGATTTAACAGAAAATGCAGTTGAGATGTCAAAAGAAAATTATGTTTCAAAAGATTCTAACTAAAACAGAAATGTGCCCATATTTCAAAGTAAGCTTAATGTTTGATGGGATAAAAGTGATCTTTAATCAGAGAAACAAATCATGACCCGGACAGAATAAATGTTAAACAGAATGCAATGGCACACCTTTAATGCAATACATCAAAATCACTTATACCATTATGCTACAAGGGTTTATCATTTTTATCAATCTGTCCTGTAATTTAGGAAGTAATTGTGAAAACAGCTCAGTTACATGCATAGTTCATTTATCAACAGAATAATGTTATGAACAGATCAGCTTGGCTATTCATTTGTAGAAAAATAATTAATAAAAATATTATTTTTCCATACCAAGATGGGCTACTGGTATGCCAACATTTCCTGTATCCTCTATATTAGCCATCTTCAAGTTTCTTGATCCATTCATGCAAGAAGGTGCATAAAACGTATCTAAGAAATAATGTAGGAGTATAATGAGCTTCAATATTGAAATGTGGTTACTAAAGATGAAAATAATTAAATTGTTTCAGAAATATCAGATACTTAAAGTATTTTTTTACTTCTAAATCAGTGTAATATATATTGAAAATAACAACTGTAGCACTTAGAGAATAAACTCAAATTCTTTTCTATCTAAAATTGTTTGATATACTAGTCTTTAAAGGAGTTTTATCAAACAGCTGTCTTATCAAAACCTTAGCTATTGTTAAAACACAGCCAATGTACCTATGTTCAAATTACTTTCACTGGAATATTAAGTGCCAATGTAACAGATATCTCTGGTGCCTGATAATCAGGAGGAGGACACATGAGACTATAGTTTATCCCATGGCTCACACTTCCTCCTGCTTCCAGTATCTCGGGAGCAGTGATGATCTAATCTTCTGTTTCACTGCCAATATCCTAAAGCCTTCTAAATCGAGGTCCCTCATATGTCCTCCAAAATTTCCTCATCAACTCCAAAATTATCTAGCTAATGCCTTTCTTTCCTCCCTCATTCTATTCCCTATCCCTGTTTCCTTTCCAAAAGTAATTTCTCAATCTTTGGCCTTAATTTCCCCCACTTTTCCATTCTTTTTGTGGATTATCCCCACCACTTCTTTCCTCTGTTTAGCTTTAGTATCTTTACATCTATAATTTCTATTGCTTCATCTCTTTGCTCCCCTTTGGCCATAGACATGCTCAGAGATAAAAAGAATGCATTTCATTAACATTTTCATGTCTTGATCTATCCAATGGCTCTTCTTTCAGATTTCTCTGGAGAGAAGTCTATATCCTTTTCCCCTCAGAGCACGCATGGTCTGAAGACCAGCAGCACTGGCATCCCCTGAGAGCTTGTGAGAAAGCAGAATACCAGGCCTGATGCTGTCATTTCTTTAGATTTGAAATTGAATTAGAAGTCATAAACTTTCTACTGGGCCTTTCATCAGGTTTTAACTCTTTGATCTCTCCATAACTGATCCTGCTTTTTCCTTCTTTCCAATACTCTCATTTTGGACTATTGTTTACCATCCTATGATGTAGCAACATTTTATATGACTTTAGAGTACAGACATTTGGAACTGACCACATATGCTTTTGTACATCCACAGTAGATAACATGTAGCTCTATGAGATCTGTAATGCCTTCCCAACAGCAAGAAAGAGTAAGAGTGGGAAAATTTTGCTGTACTTCTCTGACAAGTTTTGGTACTGGAAGCTCTCTTTGTACAAGGTCTGTCCCAAAAGTATCAAGCCAATGCCAATATAATTAAAACCGTTTATGAGGCTGATACCCTCCAGACAAAACCTCCGTATTCTTCCCATATTTCAAATCTTCTGCTCTTTCTTTTTCTAAAGAATTATTCTATTACCTCCAAACAATACAGGGTGGGGTAAAAGTAGGCCTATGGTTGTTTGTATGGATAATAATACAATAATTAATAATAATAGAATAAATTCTGTTTCATGTACTTACAACTGTACACCTACTTTTGTCCCACCCTGTACTTACCTGCTTCTTTTTCCTTCATTTACTCTCTGTGCTTCTGCCTTTCTTATTCTTTACTCCCCATTTTATTCTTTGCCTCTCCCTTATATCCTCCTTTTCTTCAGGTCTCAATCTTTAAACAGAACAAATAATTCACATTCCTTCCGGTTCCTTATCCACTATGCTACCAGCCAGGGCTATTTGATAAAATTTTTCATAGAAAAAATGGTTGAATAAAATGGCAAAGTAGTAAGAAAAACCTTCTTCAAATTATATTTTAAGTAATTGCAGCAAATTGCATATACTCTTTATGTAACTCTTCGAAAAATTATAGTAAACTTTAATAAGGGAAAAGCAAGAACATTTATTTATTAACAATCTAAAATGTGCCAGGTACTTAGGCACACTCTACATTTAATCTCTTGCTGATACCTGATAAGATTCACAACTTATTCTCATATCTCTTTTTACTTTCTATGCATTTACCAGGTGATTTTCTTTGACCATTAGAATATATGTGTTTATGTTTTAAATCAACTTTCTGTCAAAGGACTTTTTTTTTTTTTCAAGATTTTATTTCATTGTTTTTAGAAAGAGGGGAAGGGAGAGAGGTAGAGAGGGAGAGAGACATCAATGTATGGTTGCATTTCACCTGCCTCCAGCCAAAGACCTGACTGGAGACCTGGTTTGCAACCTGGTTATGTGCCCTGGCTGGGGAATTGAACCTGCGACCTTTGGGTTCGCAGGCTGGCGCCTTAACCACTGTGCTACCAGCCAGGGCTTCAAAAAGACTTTTTAATAAAATGCCATTCTTACCTTCCACTTGTCCACTAACTGTAATTTTTACTTTTTGATCTTCAGCTTCAAATAAATGATGAACATCATTCTGTGGAAGACTTGCAGAGAAATTCTCCTAAAATTTATATCAATAATGAGTTACATAAAGATTCTCTAAATCCTTTCTAAGAAAATATCTTAATATCTACTTTAAAAGCAATTAGATTAAAAAATAAGAGAAGCATGTGTTGAATAAAACATTTAAATAGAAAACCTCATATATGCTTTCTAGATCAAGCTTTCTTTTGTCTTCACTTGGCTACTGACTGTATATTGAGCTTGAAAAGCAAGAAAAAATACTTTCCTAGACAAAACACTGATGTATATGCAAATTTCAACAAGGAACTAACTTCAAAACACCTACCTCTACTTTGCACTCTCCACCAAAATAAGAGGACATTTTTGGGGAAAAAAACAACAGACTTTTAAAAAAAATTATCTAATAAATATGCTTGCTAAACATTTTAAATATTTCTGACAGAATTTTTAGCGTTAAAAAAAGATACTTGACATAATAAGAAACTTTGGAGTGTTAATTATAACAAAACACTAAAACCTGCCTCACTTAGGTACTCTAGGGCTTAGACAAAGCTATTATTTGATAAATTTTTTAAAAAATTTTATTTCATTATTTTAGAAAGAGGGGAAGGGAGAGAGGCAGAGAGGGAGAGTGACATCAATGTATGGTTGCGTTTCACCTGCCTCCAGCCACAGACCTGACTGGAGACCTGGCTTGCAACCTGGTTATGTGCCCTGGCTGGGGAATCGAACCTGCGACCTTTGGGTTCGCAGGCCGGTTCCTTATCCACTATGCTACCAGCCAGGGCTATTTGATAAAATTTTTGATAGAAAAAATGGTTGAATAAAATGGCAAAGTAGTAAGAAAAACCTTCTTCAAATTATATTTTAAGTAATTGCAGCAAATTGCATATACTCTTTATGTAATTCTTCGAAAAATTATAGTAAGCTTTAATAAGGGAAAAGCAAGAACATTTATTTATTAACAATCTAAAATGTGCCAGGTACTTAGGCATATTCTGATTCTTTTCCACACACAACCACAATAATAAAAATAGTATTATGATGCCTACCCTGCCACCTGCTTCCAGGTCATTCCAAGATATGAAGAGTAAAGTGATGAACAGATTTGAATTACTGTTCTCTCTGCCCAGCAAGTCATTTCTCCTAGACCTTCATATGTTGGATCCTTCACTTGGAAGTTTCCGTTCCACTCACAAAGACCTCTCCTGACCATCTAAATTCCATTCCCACTCCCATTCTAACTAAACACTCCCCCAATATTCTCTAACCTTAACATTCTCCATTTTCTTTATATGTAGCACTTACGGTGACTTATAACAAATTTTTGCTTACTTTTCTACTCCTCCCCACTCACTACAGCCTAACTCTTGAACTGTACAGAATCTAACTATCCAGTACCTAGTTAGTATTCAATAACAGAAATCTAGTTAAGGTCAAAACATGTATGACCTCATCAAGAAGGCCTCAAGCACGCCTCAAGCACCAAAGTACAGGTAACCTCCATATAACATAGTTGTTAGGTTCCTAAAAAATACCATGTTATTCAAATCTGCTATATGAAACAAAGAACTAGGATAAAAAAGGAGGTTAAGTCCCAGAAATTAAAAATAATTCTATTATATTTGTATAATTAAGAGAAATATCTTTATTAAAGCAACTTTCACCAAAATTATAATATAGTAATATGTATTAAATAATGCTTTCTTCATCACCACTACTTAGCACAATTAAACAAGAGTGCTTTCTTTTTGAGAGGATGGCTTCATCCTCTGAACTTCCTTCAGCATTATCTTGACTTCTATCCTGTACTTTTTGCATAAAATCTTTTATTTTAGATTTCTTTTAGCGGAAGGATCTTTATAAATTTTGTTAATTTCAAATGAGGCATTTTTTTGCTCTTGAAAGTTATTATGCTCCATATTGTTTGGGGACTTTCCTAATTTTGAATGAGATTCTTTTGCTCTTAAAAGCTCTTATTATGCTCTGTGTTGTTCGGGGACTTCTCTACTCTCAAACCATGCTAGAGTGAAACCATGTTCTAGAATGCCATGTCGCATGAGGGTTTCTCCTAATTCTTGAACTGTGTTAAAGTGAAATCTTGTTATACAAGTGCCGTGTTATATGGGGGTCACCTGTAACACATACCTATAGAATACCTACCTCCATTAATAAACCACAAAAACTTAACATCCCCAAATTAGAACTTTACATACCTTTCTAACTTTGCCATTCTTTTTCTTGATGCTACTGCCATTTTATTGTCTTTCAGGTTTACAAAAAGTGTCCTCAGTATTTAGTAAGCCACTGAACTCCACTGTGATCACTGTAATTTTACATTTCCATAGCACCCTTTACAGCCTTCAAAGTGTTTTTGCATTTGTTACCACATTTGTTCATCATGAATACATGAAAGGTAGGTATTAGTAGTACCATTGTTATAAAAGAGGTCGCTGACTTTCCAACAGGTTAAAACAAGTTTTCCCAAGATCCCATAGTTATTAAGTGACAGGTCCAGCATGATCCTCAACTTCAAATACACTGTAGTATCAGGCAGCAGATGCCTGTATCCAAGAGATCAGGCCCCTCACATCGCTTTCCACAGCTGTCACTTTAGATCAGCTTATCAGGTTTTCATATGAAAGTTACTACAAGTATGATTGTCATTAAGTACTCAATTCATGCTGTTGTAAGTATGGAAAACTGCTACTTATTGAAATGCCACTAAGACAAATTATTGTTGTTACAATCCTGCATATTTATTATTGTTCACCATGCTTTTCTTTCTCTGGAAATGTTCCTTTCACATCTACTTGAACAATCCAAATTGAATACTTTGAAGTCACAGGCATTATGTATTCAAGTAACAAGTTATAAAAACTACAATCCAAACTGTTTTCCCTGAATCTCATTAGGAGTTTTACACACTCATATAAACCATAGTAATATACATTGGCCATAGGTTGACCTGGAATAATTCTTTAGATTTTAGATAAACTTCAGAGTCCAAACTGATAACTTATGACTTCAAAACCTTAGTTATTTATAATATACTACACTGATTTTATTCAGTGAATCTTGCAAATTAGCGAAATTGTACTACGTAGTATTATTTTAAAGAGTTTATTTATTATTTTTAGAGAGAGGGAAGGGGAGAGAGGCAGAGAGGGTGAGAGACATCAATGTATGATTGCCTTTCACCTGCCTCCAGCTACAGAGCTGGCTGGAGACTTGGCTTGCAATCTGGTTATGTGCCCTGGCTGGGGAATCAAACCAGTGACCTTTGGGTTTGCAGGACTGTAGTATTATTTTAAAAGGTGGGGCAAAAAATGCAGGTTTACAGTTGTGTGTGTTATAATTTATTACTTATTGTATTCTTTTTCATACAAACAACTACAAACCTACTTTTGCCCCATCCTGTATTTATTTTATTTTATTAATTATAGGTTAAAATACAAGAAACTAATTTTATAGGCAAATACAGAGAAGAGAAAATAAAGTAAAAGCATATCTTTTATATTTGAACATCATCAATACTGATATTTAAAATAACAACAATAATAAAACTGTACCTCAGAGTCCCAAAGTGATTCTGTATCTTCATCTTCTCTTAATCCTAATGCTGCCATTTTATCTGTAAAGTGTAGTCACAGATACATTAATGTGAATATTTTTTACTTTGAATTTTAAATACATATACAGGTCTATCTCCATTTATGAATATTTTGTTAAAATAAAAGTAATAGCAGGAAAGATTGTTACAGGGTTGAAGTATTTGCAGGAAGAAAAAGATCAAAGCAGTTGGGATAATTTTGAATCAAGATAGCAAAAAAAACCAAAAACAAAAAAAACCCCAAACCTTTATAAATGTAAATGGATATTTGGTTCTATACAAATTAGATTTGATTATACCAACATCTAAACACAGGAAACAATTCATAGTCACTAACTTACCACTACTATTGCTTTTATATTCTTTATCAGCATAAGTCAAAGTGGCATTATTTGTTCGGTTCTGTAGAGCACTTTCAGCAATATCAATACCATTTCCTTCTTTTTTAATTGCTGGCTTTGTTGCTTCCTCCTATGAAAACAAAGCAAACCAAAATAAAACAAAAACCCAGCTTTAGAAAAAGTCATAGCCATTCACTTACTAATCACTCAATAGGACAACATTTATCTACCTGTATCTATCAAATCATAGGCACTAACCTAGGAGAAGCCAGAAATATAAAAGATTTTACCCAATATTCTAGTAGAAGAAGAGATACAGCAAAACAATAAGAAAAGTGTCATTTTCTAGTTCTACAATTGAAGTGAATAAACTACATAAGGGCACAAAGAAGACAATAGTCTGCTGTACCTGGGAAGCTCAGGGAATCTTATATTGTGAAAGATGTACTAAATGCAGAGGGAGATTGTGAAGGGCATTCTAGAAAGGGGAGCATGAACAAAAGCGTAAGGTGAGTGAGAGTACAAAAGGAATGTGGTAAAACTGGAATGATGAAAATGGGATGGAGAGAGAAAACTGGAGAATGAGAGCCTAAACAAAATAGGCAAGTGCCATGTTGGCATATGAATTTTGCCCAAATGTAATGGAGAGCCACTAGATATGCAGAGGAGTCACATCATCACAAATATATTTCAGATGATGGAGTAGATTATAGAGCTAGAAAAGAGGAAAGGGTCAGCAGCAATGTCTTCAGTGTGAGACATACCAAATTTGAGAGTCACCAGTTCAATTCCTAGTCATGGCACCTGCCTGGGTTGTGGGCCAGGTCCCCAATTGGGGGTGTGCCACAGGCAACCACATACTGATGTTTCTCCCTTCTCTTTCTCCCCACCTTCCCCTCTCTCTAAAAATAAATAAAATCTTTAAAAAAAATTAAAAATAGAACTACCATATGACCCAGCAACTCCTGGGAATACATGTGAGAAATCCAAAAACACTAACTGGAAAACATACATGCACCCCTATTTTCACAATATTTACAATAGCCAAGATATGAAAGCAACCCAAGTGCCCATCAATAGGCAAATGGATAAAGATTTAGTAAATATTTATAATGGAATATATTCTGCCATAAAAAGAATAAAATCTTAACATTTGTTACATGAATGGACTTACAGGGAATTATGCTAAGTGAAAGAAATCACACAGAGAAAGACAAAAGCAGGTGGGGTGAAGCCTCTGGGGGCCTCCAAGGTGGGTCAAACAGAGTTACCAGGTTGATGGAGCTTCAGATATGACACCAGTTTGCTGGCTCTATAGTGGGGAGGGTTTAGAAAAGGGACAATGGCCTCTGCTTGCCTTGATGCCAGACACATCAGTTTCCCCATTTATCACTGGTGCCTTTTAAGCTGCTGCCCTGGTGCCAGAGCTCAGAGGGAGTGAGTCTGTGTAGGTGAATCTGGGTACTTAAAGATGAACTGCTTGATGCTCCAGCAGTTTTTTTCACTAATTCAATCCCCACTGGTTTTTGCAGCCAGAAGTTGTGGGGACTTATCTTCTTGACACTGGAAACCTGGGCTGAGGGGCTTGGTATGGGACTGGGACTCCTTGCTCTTGAGATATCTCTCTGGAAATTTTTTTTTTTTTTTTTTTTTTTTAAGATTTTATTTTTTAGAGAGAGGGGAAGGGAGAGAGGCAGAGAGGGAGAGAGACATCAATGTATGGTTGCCTTTCACCTGCCTCTAGCTACAGATCTGGCTGGAAACCTGGCTTGCAACCTGGTTATGTGCCCTGGCTGGGAAATCAAACCAGCAACCTTTGGATTTGCAGGCTGGCACCTTATCCACTGTGCTTCATTCCTGAATTTTTATCTACCATACATGGGTGTGGGTCCAGCACATTCTGTGTCTGCATCCCCTTTACCAATCTGTAGGGATGTAGTTTCTTTAATTCTATAGTTGTCAGACTTCCACTCTACTTGATTTCTGGTCATTCTGAGTGACGGCTGTTCTATATTTTAGTTGTAATTTTGATATGGTTGGGCAAGGAGGCAAGCCATGTCAGCCTACCCTGCCATCTTGATGGGAAGTCCTCCATAATCATAATTTATAATTTTAATTAATGAAAATCAAAATAAAATACTTATTTTCTCTCTTTACTGGTAAAATAAATCTGAAACACCTACTTAGATTATACCAAAGTGTAAGATAAGTTAATTTAGGAAGTTATGTATATACCAAGCAGTAAGGTGTTAATAACAAGAAAAAGGGTAAAAATTCATAATTCATAATAAATCTGATAAGGCCTAAAAAATTTCAATTTGCATTTATGACCACAGGTTTTCTATATAAAATATAAGATGTCAATTTATTAAACCTAAAGGTATGGATTGAAAAAGAACTTTAAATTAAAACAATTAAATTTTCTTTCAGTTCTTTATAAAAACAAGCTGTAAATGATTCAGAAGGCTGACCAGTTTTTCATTACCTGGGTTTCTTTTCGTAATTTGCATTAAAATTATTTCTCTCATATTTCATAATATAGTGAGTTCCTGCCTTCACTTTAGTCCCCTATGTTTGTTATGCCTTTATAATAATCTCTTCATTTTGACTCTTATTAAATCTTTATTTTCATCTTGCTCCTCTTAAATGAAAATTTCCCTGTCATCCTCTTCATTATCTTCACATTGATCTACCTGTTCTTTCCAGTTGCTTTCCAGTTTTCCCTTCCATTATGGCATATGCTAGATCTGTTTATGCCCACTAACGTGTATGAATCCCAAACTTATACATATATTGCTTTTCGTATTATACTTGTTTTCTTTTATGATCATGAAGAATTCCATTTTTTTCTAGGTTCCTTATCATTATGATATAAGGATCAGGACTATGGTACGTGAAAAATCATGGGAAAAATCTTTTAAAATAACAAACCAACTTACCTTTGTAAGACCGATGACTGCGAAGGACACAGGACCTTTTAGAAGAGGTTCAGGTGATGAAAAGGCAGGCTGAGAAAAGCCCTGGACTTTTTCTGATATGTTGGGAAGGGTTTCAAACACATCTTCATTTTCACTATGAAAATTACTGTCCTCATTTAAGGTCCCATTTTCTGGTCTCACAATGTCATATTTTGCTTCTACAGTAAAACATGGTAAAGAATACATGAAAATATCTGTAACTTCAAATCAATGAATAACGCAAGTACAGACAGTCTTCAAGTAGCTTACTGTTTTCGTGGGTTTGCTGAAGAGCAGTCATTAGCTTTGCTAAGCTTGGCTTCATGACTTTCTAGAAAAAAAAAAATCTTTAAATATCAAATTTGAAAACAATGATAATATTCACAATTCCTATGTGATCCCACACAAAAGTGGAATCTTTCATATGTAGAGTCAGATCCCAGTTCTACCATTTACTAATCTCCGTCCTTTCATGCGGTAAGGATTACAAGAGATAGCACAGTAAACCCTGAAGTGTTATTTTATCTCTATATAATTATTATGCAAATATTACAATATCTATTAGTTACATATCATTTAGGTAGTTCAAATACTACTGCAAGAAAATGCTAAGAAAATCAAATTACTTATTATATATGAAATATATAATGTATAAAAATATAAATGTATAAAATACATAAAGGGCTTTTGTTCCTTGTATATCCTTAACAATACTGTTTGTGTTCCTTTTTTAAAAAGTTTTATTTATTATTTTTTCAGAGAGAGGGGAAGGGAGAGAAGCAGAGAGGGGGAGAGATATCAATGTATGGCTGCCTTTTACCTGCCTCCAGCCACAGACCTGACTGGAGACCTGGCTTGCAACCTGGTTATGTGCCCTGGCTGGAAATCGAACCAGCAACCTTTAGGTTCTCAGGATGGCACCTTATCCACTGTGCCACCAGCCAGGGCAGTATATTTCTTTTTATATGCCACTATAATAAAAAGTTAAATTTTGCCACATAAATTATTCAGTTATTTATTTGAACATCATCATCTTGGACAACTTGAAGCTGTAAATTATTACTAGACAGAGAGGAACATAGGGGGAAAAATGTTGTTGACATATCTACTTTCCACTTGGAGAATTAATCAGAATTCTGAAGATAACTATATGACTTGAAAAGATAAAATTAATGAAATATGAAATGAAGCTATGAAAAGGTAAATTTTTTAATCCAAGATTATAAGCTCACAATGGAAGGATCACGTATTTCTCATTTCCTTCTTATTTATGACATATTTCTTCAACATAACCCAATTGAATTTGTCATATTTCTAGAAATTCAAATAATTGAATTAGGATATTTTATGCCTTTAACATTTCATTACACAAACTCCATGTGTTCATTTATACACATTCAAAAATATTAAAAATGCTTCTTACATGTAAGACGTCATTCTAGGTGCTTCAGAATATGCCCAATTGTGTTTCCTAATCTCCAGTAGCAGGAAATTTAAAATGAATATTTAGCCCTGGCTGGTTGTACAGTGGATAAGGCATTAGCCTGAGAACCCAAAGGTCACTGGTTGGATTCCTCAGCCAGGGCACATAATGAGGTTGGAAGCCAGGTCTCCAGCCAGGTCCGTAGCCGGAGACAGGTGAAAGGCAACCATACATTGATGTCTGTCTCTCTGCCTCTATCCCTTCCCCTCTCTCTAAAAATAAATTTAAAAATCTTAAAAAACAAAAACAAAAAGACATGTATTTCAAAAAAATAAAATGAATATTTAAGTAACTATAATAATAAAACATCTGAACTTTTAAAAGGTTACACAAGACTTTGAGTACATATATTTTAAAAATACAAAAGTTTCTTTCTTGGCTTCTGGTCAAGATGGCAGAGTAAATAAACGCTGTGTTTGACTCCTTCCATGACCATATCAAAATTATAATTAAGCTATAGAACAACCACCCTTGAGAACAGCTTAAAACTAGCTAAAGAAAATTCTTATAACTAAGAACATCAGGAAGCCACATCAAGACTGGTAGGAGGGGTGAGATGTAAAATGGACTGGTCCTATGCCCATGTGTGTCAGTGAAGAATCCGCAGTGATATCTCACTGCATTGGTCTCTCAATGATCAAGGTGTCCCAGGCCCACAATGGGTTCCCCACATCAGGCTCCTCAGCTGAGACCACTAATGCTGGCACCTCCACAGCATCTGGCTTTAAAAATCAGTGGGAATTTCATCTGGTGAGGGGGAGGGTTAATGGGAGTCCCAGGCATTCCTCTTAAAGAGTCCACACACGTTTTAAAAATTCTTGCAGGGCAACAGTTAAAAATTGCTGACATGGACAGACCTAGAAGGTATTGTACTAAGTGACGGAAATCCAAAAGAGAAAACAAATACCATAAGATTTTACCTACATATGGAATATAATGATCAAATAAAAAAGAAATGAATGGATACGGAGAACAAACTAATTAATGATTGCTGCTGGCATGGTAGGGGTCGAGGGGGTAGTAAAAATCGTGAAGGGCTTAAGAAACACAAATTGGTAATTACAAAATAGTCATGGGGATACAAAATGCAGCATAGGGAATACAGTCAGTAATACTCTAATAACTATGTATGATGTTAGGGAATACTAGACTAATTGGGGATATCACTTCATGATTTATATGAATTGCTTACCACTACGCTGTACACCTGAAACTAATATACTATTGAAAGTCAATTTTAATTGAAACAAAAAGTTTAAAAAGCAACAAAAATTTTCTGAAATTTGATATTGTACTATTTGGTTATGAAGAATTTCTGTTTCTACAGGTGGTTATTACCTTAAGCAAAATGTATTCTTCAATTAAATAACTAATTTTAAATACACTCAATGGAATGATTTAAAATACAGTAGAATCCTTTTGTAATACAGTTTTCAAGAAAGACAATTTAAATTTCTAAATTTATACATTTTATAATATTATTTCAGTTCAACATGGAACTCAAGTTAGAAACAGACAGAACAAAACTCTTTCCTAGCCCTGGCTAGTGGCACAGTAGATGAGGCGCTGGCCTGCGAACCCAAAGGCTGCTGGTTAGATTCCCAGCCAGGACATATATAAGCAGGTTGCAAGCCAGGTTTCCAGCCAGCTCTGTAGCTGGAGGCAGGTGAAAGGCAACCATACATGGATGTCTCTCTCTCTCTCTGCTTCTCTCCCTCCCCCTATATCTAAAAATAATAAAATCTTTTAAAAAATATTAAAAACAAAAACAAAAACAAAAACAAAAAACTCTCTCCTAACAATTATACCAAAATAAAAGCAGTCCAGGAGGAAAAAAATTATATATCATATGATATATAGTTTTGGAATTGAGAAACATCAAGGTTTCCTGATTATTATAGTAAGTAAGTGGATCCACTAAAGAATCATTTAGGTATAATTATTATAAAAATCATGCTGGTATGATTTAAGTCATATTAAAAATCCTTATCCTTGATCAAATTTTATCCTTGATCAAATTTCCTAGTTCCTCTTTTGTGAGAAACTTTCCCCCAATATAATTTTTCTATCATTATATATTTTACAACCCTTTCTTTTTCAGTCCCCACCTTTAGTACTTATAGTTAAAAGATATGCAAACACATCATATTTCTACCAAAATGGTTTTCTCTGACCTATTTTTCATTATAAACATAAAACAATGAAAGACCACTACTAAATTTTAAGAGCAGAAAAATTAATGTCATGAAGGAGCACTTTACCTTGGTATCAAAATTAAAGTCTTCATCGTCTGACGTAGGCCATGAATCATCAATGCCACGTTTGTTAGAAAGCCTTCAGAGTAAAAATAGCCAACAAAAATGAGTTCCATTTCTTAAAAAATCAACCAAATAACTGAGCAAAAGGTCAGCTATCTGTGTATTAAATGATGCTTCTTGCTATAATTAAAATTTGACCTGTCTTAAAAAAGCTTTTTTATTTCTGCCCCCACATCTCCCAACCTATGAAATAATTCAATGAAGATGCACTCTAAGTTCCCACAAAGGATGACAGCCAATATACTAGCAAAGACTGAGGTTAATTTGTTTTCACCAAAACTCCTAAAGCCTGAATTAAAAATTTAATAAATGGCTGACATAACTTTTGATTCCTGAACCAGAATAGATCTGATGACCTGAATCAAGGCAGAAAGATGCACTGTTTTTTCTTCACTGTCTGTCCTTGGTTCAAAGACTAATCTATGTCTGTCAAATGGCTAATCTAGGTTCTTTAGGAAGGAATTTACTAAGGTGACTCCATTTCTTCCTTTTACCCTAAAACATTATAGGCAGTTCCTTAAAATGTTTAAAAGTTAAATGTCCAAATGTCAAAGAACAAATATATATGATGTTAGCCTTCCCACTCCCAGGTCACCCTTCTGTAGGCTCCAAGACCATCTCCAACCTTGAAATCTTCAACCTATGAAGGCACGCACTCTTGAAACACAGATGGGCTCAAATGCCCAAGAGTAAGAAGTTGCTCTCTACTTCCTTGTTCTGGGGCAACAAGTTAAACGGATTCTGCCATCCACTCCTAACATAGGCATGTTATCAACTACCCAACTCTATTACTGATTTGACAGCCATTCCTACCCTATTCCTACATGGGAGGGTATCAGCTAACTGGGAAGAGGCAGAGGTGAGGAGATGCCTACCTTGGTGCACAGATCTATACTATACTCAGCAATATCCATCCAGTCCCCTATGATTCAAGGGGATCTAAGCCCCACTCTGTAAGTCAGTGTTCAGATAGATGATACCACAGAGCTGTTTGCAACTAAGAACCGTTCCAAGTTATTTTAATATGTTTCATTAGAAACCTTGATTTTTGCTAGTTTTTCCAATTAAGCAAACAATAGAGCAGTAACCTCTTCAGGACTCTTGAATCCTTTATTTTAAGGAACTCTCTAGAAAACTCCCAACATCCTGTGGCCTTTCTTCTTGTAACTTATCTTTAACATGTCATAAACCCCAATATTCTGATCTCTTTTCCCTATCTGATCTTGCATCTCTTTTATAAAACCCTTATTCTTATCCCATCCCAATGTTGTTCCTCTTGGATTTCCCTGCTAATTCTGTTCTGTCTTCTTCCACAGTACTCACTAAACCCAGTCCTCAAAAGGTAAACCTGAATTTACATTTCACTTCCACCACTTACATATTCAAATAAGTCACTTCAATTTCTTTGAGTTTAAAATTCTCCATGTGAGTAACCAGTTGACCAGCACCTTAAGCACAGGTTGAAGTACTAGGGGGTGTTTTGATTAACTAATTGCCAAGATTCCTTAAAGTCCTACAATTCTATGCTCTTGATTCTATCTACAGAAAAATGGAGAACATGTAGCTGGCATAAGTGGAAAAAACTAACACAATGAGAGAAACTCCAACAAAAGGCAGAGAAAAAAATTAAAAGTCCAAAAGTCATGGAAGAAAAAAGGACTCAGGGAAAATGAAAAAACTACAAGTAGGCAAAGTTACTGGACTGAAGAGAAAATCTGACTGGGAAGTCAGTGAGTAATCAATTACAATTATCTTCTCGATAGATACTGAATTTAGTTAACATAACATGGTTCATACATAAGACATTCTTTGCTTACAAAAAAATAATTCATATTAAGAAGAATAGATAGTATTATACCTAAAAACACTTGTTGGATTAGGTTTTCCTTAGATAAAACCCATGGTTCTGTGGTTAACTGAGATGTAACCTAAAATCTCTGTTGGGAAAAAAAGGTACTAGTTACCACTGCAATTGTCAATATTTTAACACAAATGCTTGAACTGGGTTTCTTAGGAAAACTCTAAATCTGAGTTAACACACAACTAGATTTGACATTCTAAGGTGATCTGATTTGTATCTGTATCTTGATGCCGGTGACACACAGAAACTTATCACTGTATGTTGAGGGACAACACAGTAGATTTGGGAACTTGCAGGATGACACTTACATCATGGGTCAGCCACGTGTTAACTATGGAATCATGGCTCAGTTAAGCAACCTCCCTGAACCTAATTAATAAAAAGCAGGCTATCAGGGCACAGCTACTTTGTTTTGCAAAGTTATTGTGGTGACTATGTAACACGTTAGTTACATAACACACTATTCAGCCCAGAGCAGAACACTTAAGAAATGTTAGTTTCTTTTTTCTGCATTCCTTTAGTTAATATATAATTTTTTAAAATCCATAAAATCCTACCTGCTTGAAGAGTCTTCTTCAGACTCCTCACCCACTAGTAAAAAAAAGAAAAAAAGTACATTTCAAATCAAGAATGGAAAAATGCAGAACATTAAAAATACCAGACCAATGCTTTGTTAGAAAGTATTCCTTTAGGACCATACCTGAAGACTATACCACAATGGATATGAATAATATTAGTAGGCAGTTACATTAAGAATATTTACTTTTCCTCCTTTATATACTAGTGTATCAAGTGCAAGGAAAAAAAGAACAAGGTCTATCATAACTTAATATCTACAAGTGAACTGCTATATACAATGATCATAATCTTAACCAAATCCCATCAAACTCACAAAAAATAGTATCAATAGTAGAATCAGTATCATAAACTAACAATGTCAAACTAAAATAGAATATTTTTTCTGGACTCATATCATTAAAAGCAATCAGAAGAGCATATACTTGTTTTGCTGTAACATAATACAACTTCTCCAGCTTTTCAGCAAAAACTATCCGCTCTATCACTGGAGAGAACAGCACAGACTTTTCCTGGCCCTATTTTCAGTTGTAGGATAGTATGACTGACTTTGTGGTTCCAGTTTTATAAAGTATAGCCCCTTGAGACAGTCTCCTTCCATTGCTAGACTCTACCTGGACCCACCTCAGAGAGTAGGGTGGTCCAAACAGTAACTGCTGTGCAGCAGTGTGTTGATGTCATTTTTCCCAGCCCTTTTCGGTATGTGGCAAATGCCTATAGAAATCATGATTTCTCAGCTTGTAAGGCATATGCTATCAGATTCTATGCTGGTGAACAACAACAACCCGTAAAGAACAAAAAATTCTTGATATCTATATTTAATTACCTTGGAATTTTAATTTTTAAAACGTTCAAAAAATACCTAGTGTATGATTCCTACTCTAGAACGTTCAGTAAAAAGTATCAGTGGTTTTTAGGAGTTAGGGGGAAGGGAAGAATGAATAAACATATCACAAAGGATTTTAGGGCTGTCAAACAATTCTATATGATATGGTAATGGAGGATACATGTCATCGTACATTGTTCAAGCCTATAGAATGTACAACACAAAGAGTGAACCTCAATGTAAACTATGAACTTTGGATGATAATGGTGAGTCATTATTTGGGCTGGTGTGTTATACCTGTCCTTGAATTTGTTTTTCTTGATACTTGTTTTGGAGATTCCTGTAGATCTATATCCACTTGAATAAAGGCATAAAAGGGATAAATGAGACAATGATGTCAGAAAATAGGTGAAACCAGCTACAATACTATTTTAATCAGAATAAAAAATAAAGAATTCTAATGACTGACAATATGTTCTATAGTATGAAACTTCCTATAAAGAAAATAAAAACACCTCTGTTAATTTTCTCTAACTAAGCAGTTTTTTATAATAGCTGTGAATCAACCATTTATGATAACTACAGAAAAACTTGTAATTATCATATGTAGTATGATAATATACTAGTCATTCATTACAAAGTTCTATTTGCTCCTAATCTTTCTCTTAATACCTTATTATACTAAAGATACATCTCACCTATTAAAGGCATTTGTTGACAGGACAAGCTGAAAAGTCAAAATAATTGCCCACAAAATGTACATAAGTTATCCATGGATATTCAATCTCAATATGGATGGGAAAAACATGTCTTCTCTGTTGGCCTGCTGCTCTTCCCTATTCATCTGATAAAGTCCTATTCTTCATGTCCAACTAAAATATTAGTACACAAACTGCAAATCTATGAATCATGCTTGACTTCTCTTTCCCTGCTAACCTTTTAAATTCAATCATCATTAAATCATATTAACTAAGACCTCTCCTCTGTCTCTGCTTTATTTTGCCACTGCTACTGCCTTAGTCAATCCTGGGCTCTTAATAGATAAGCTTTCACAGGAAAAAAAAAAAACCCCAAAACCCATTACCAACTATTATTGCTATTTCTTTTTCTTTTTCCCCCCAAAGATCTCATTCATCATTTTTAGAGAGAAGGGCAGGGAGGGAGGAAGAAAGAGAGAGAAATATCAATGTATGGTTGCCTTTCACTTGCCTCCAGCCATGGACCTGGCTGGAGACCTGGCTTGCAACCTGGTTATGTGCCTTGGCTGGGGAAGCGAACCAGCAACCTTTGGGTTTGTAGGCTGATGCCTATCCACTAAGCCACCAGCCAGGGCCTATTGCTATTTCTTAAATGAGTAAGACTTTAAGCAAAATAAAAAACACAGAGGCCTAGAAACAGATCATGTTTTAAATTGAATAAATTAAGCTTCCTGACTCTTCTATTTCAACATGGATAGGTAAATACTTCATAAAGAACTGATGCTAGTTGAAGAAAAATTCTACCCACTTTTTTTTAAACCTAATTCCCCATTGTGCACTTAAAGCGTATGCCAAGTATTATGAACCAATAAAAAATAATAAATAATGATAACCATAAGCTCCTAGTGGGCTCTGGCACCTAGTAAGCCCTACATAAAGTATAGAAAGTAATAAAAATGACCATACTAACAACCTCTTGAAGGGCAGGGACTATGTTTTTAAAATGTTTGTATTTTACAACATCAGAATAACAGCACCTATGACACTTGAGAGTTAAATAGCAAACCATTAAGTAGACAAATCATTACATGAATTCTGTATTTTCTTTGAAGATTCTGGTTTTTTTTTGTTTTTTTTTTATTGTTGTTGTATTACATCCATCCCTTTTTTGCTCCCCTCTGTCCCCCTCCCCACCCTGAAGATTCTGTTTTTAAAAACCAAAGAAATAAACCAGGGCAGCTCTATGGTACTATGAACACCTTAAAGTGCAAAACAGATATCATCTTCTTATTTCTAGTAACTTGCAAATCCAACCTACGCAAGTTTTTGATAAAGGTCTACTAAGTCAAAGGTATCCTCAGAACGCACAATGCACTAGGTGCCACATCCAGTTAGCACACTAGCATTTTTTGTTATTGTGACACATTTTTATACTTTTATTATAACGTGTTGAGTCCCTAGTTGAGCTATTTGAATGTTTATTATGATTATATTTGGCCAATGGTAACAGAGAATCTTGTTCCAAAGAAATTAGTGTCATGACAATTATCCAACAAACAGAAGGAAACATTTTATTCTAACAAGGTAACATATCTCACTCTGTTTTAACCTATGAGAAATTAAGTTGATAATAGCAAGACTCTGTTGGTATAACAATATATAAAATAACCTATGCTTCTCAACAAGGCATTGCCTTTCTGACTTCCGTACTACTGGTAGATATCTTTTAAAAAGCAGTCTCACTGAGAATGCTACACACTGGCTCAGTTTTGTAGTTTTTACTGTTTCCCATTTGTTTATAGTACTAGGAAAGTATTGTTGAATTTCTAGGTTTAGTTACTTTTTTAGTGAGACAAATCATGATATAACAAGTATTTATTTACTAAATGTAATCTATTGGTTGTAAAAATTAAATAAAGTAACCATTTTATAACAAGTCCAATTTGCTATGTAATTATAGAGGAAAAATACAATATCCTAACTTTAAAATCTTTTTTCTTTTTTTACATAAATATATCATAGGAAGTTTTAGGGTTCATGACAAAATAAATGAACTTCTTTTCAGACAATATTTTCCTGGATTTTAAATTACCAACAAGTAATACTGAATACTATTCTATTAAGAAATTAAGAAAGAAACACTGTGCATGTGGTTTACAGCTTTTTCACTGCTCTTTCATTATCAAAACTTCCTTACTCTTACTTATCTATGATAGGACTACCAAGAGTAATTCACTATCAGATGTCTTACCAAGACTTTTGCTACTTTCAGAATACGTTTTAGATATCCTTTCTTCTTTATATCCAGAAGTTAGTTGATGATTGCTGTGCATAAAAAACATTAATGAATATTATTATTACCTTAATACTGATATCAAAAACATTTTTCAAATATATTCAATTCTTAGAGTATTTTAGCTAATATTTGAGCTAATAGTTAAAACTTTGTACCATACACTTAAAATTTGTAAATTCTACAAACTTTTTATTAAGAAAAAAAAAGTAATGTGTAACAGTCATGATTTGACTGTTTCTGTAAATTAGATTGACACAAGAGCAAGTATCTTGAACTCAGAAGTGCTAACTCTAAAACTAATAGCTATTGATCTCAAACAGCACTTCTCTTTGTTCAAGTCCTCCTCTACAAAATGAGACTCTTACTCTACAAGGTTGTTAGTATGACTGACTAAATGAGATAATGCACCAGAGATGTTCAGAAAAACAGTATAGCAAAAGAAGAATCAATTCATGAACTTTATTTGTTGAACCTATTATGGAATCCAAAATAAACCCCAATGTGGGTTTTCATAGTTTCTAACATTCAAATGTTACAGTTTTCAGAAAACAGAATTAATTTAGTTCTTAGCTGCTCCTTCTTTGTGGCTTGCAATTCAGGATATCTTAGCTGTTATATAATTTGCAACTAAATTTATTTAGAAATATATTACTTCATTAAATCAGATAACATCACAATAACATGTTATTCTAGCTAATCATACCAAGGGCAGAAAACTAATAAAAATTGGGACTAACTTCTGATGATGGTATGGGTAAAAGAAAGATTTAAATGAAGAATTTCCTGTTTCATTCTTAGTCTGATATACTGCACTTCAAAGTCAGCTTGCAAATGACATCACTCAATATTATAAATAATTGTGAAACCTGTTATACTGTTCTCCCAGTTGCCCAGTCAGAATAATTGTTTTTGTACCTAGTTGATTATGTTTTGATATTTTTCACTATATAATTATAAATTAATCCTCTTCTTATTAATTTAATCTTTCTGACTTGAGTGATTGTTCCAGTCACAAACAATACTAAGGTTTAAAAAACATGAACAACTGTACCTTTCCAAATGATCAACTTTTGCACCTCTGTTTACTAAAAATTCCACCATTTTCTCTCTATTTTCACGTATAGCAAGTGAAAGTGGTGTGAGGTTATCCTGTAAAGCAGCAAAAACAGTTTATAATTTATAGAATTACATATATCCAAACTGAATTTTAAAACTTATGAAAGATCCTCTGAACTTAGACATATAATGTAGAAAGTAAATAAAAGTAGTCCTTTGCACCCTGACCAGTGTGACTCTGTTGAATGGGTGAGGTCCCACAAAGAGATAGGTTGCTGGTTCGATTCCTGGTCAGAGCATGTGCCTAGGTTGCAGGTTCAGTCACCGGTCAGGGAGTGCATGAGAGGCAACAGATTGATTTTTTTCACATTGATGCTTCTCTTCCTCTCTTTCTCCCTCCCTCCGTCTCTAAAAACAAATATTTTGAAAAGAAAAAATATATAGCCCCTTCCTTTTCATTCCTGTACTGTTACTGAGTATTCCTTCTTATTAAAATGTCCTCCTCTACCTCTTCCATAGATGAACTGCAACATTATTCTCCAGAGTTCACTTCAAACATTTACAGTACTGGTTCCATGAATCTTTGTTCCTATTACAGTATCTATCGAGGCATACTGCTGTTATTTTATTGTTTCCCATCTAAACTAAGAGCTTCTTGAGAGCTGAAGCTATTTTTTGATCTCTGTACCTCCAAACTATAAAACACAGTACTAAATGCTTTTAGAACTTTTATTGAATAACCTAAATGATTAACTCTAATGTTTCTTAAATTGAATTTCAAAGAATATGTACTTTGTCAGAATTTTAGTACTATGTCCCAACAAAGAAAGGATTCGTAAAGATCACCTGTGTTCAAGAAATATTACAAAACTATGAATTGTATCCCCAGTACTAAAGAAATGTTTAACTTTGCTTAATCCCAATTTGATAACAGTTTGTTGTGGCAAATATTAATATTTGTAAATGAGAGTTTCAGGGATACAGTTTTGAGAGCTTTTCAACAGAGGTGAAGGATTTCTCCAGATCATGCACACTTGCTTGACTCTCTTCTACCAAAGCTATCAGAATCCAGATTCACTGTCAGTCACTCCTGTTCCAAAAGGGTTTCTTGGATTATGGACTCTACGTTAAAAGAGCCAGACTTCAAATGAACTTTGATTGCTTACCACTGAACAGTCCATGGATTTTCTTCTATTATGAGATGACAGCTTTCATCTTAGCTCTTAGAAACCTCAATATGAAACTATATTCTCAATTATGTTGACAATCCTGGGATCCTAATAAATACTTTAAAAAAAGTTGTTTTCATTCTGATTCTATTTTAATTTCCCTTAACATTATTTTCTATTTGAGGCAAAATATAAATCAGAAATAAAACCATAATGACTTATCAATAAAATATTAACAATGATCTATACAAATTATTTTCAGCACAATGAAAGCTACTAAATCACTTGCATTTTTAAGTAACTAGATTGAGGGGAAAGATATAGTATTGTTTGGAATATGTACACCCCATTCCACTCTAATTGATGATTAACCTCCTAAGACCCATAGATATTCCAATGAGAATGTGGGAGGATAGTAAGAAACTAGGAAAATTCCTGGGCAAGTGGAATGGGGAAACTGAGAGAAGAAAAATAAACAAGGTTGAACAGTGTGAGCAACTCTCAACAAGCTGGTGAACTGCAAGACCTTATCACCTTTAACCACAGACACTTGACAGCAAATGGTTTATATCTCTCCTCTCTAACCAGAGAATACATACCTGAAATCTCCCTTGACTGGGAAATACAGAATAGAGACCCAATGAATGCTCTTTTGCCAGCTAAACCCAAGCACAGATGCAGTCAGGGGAACAAATAACAAAAAGCCAGACAGACCTAAGATAACAGTAAAACAACCTATATAGCAAACCAAGGAGTAACACCAAACCCCTCCATACGCTCATTTTGATGTCATCAGCATATTAAAAATGCACCCAGAAAGCTGTTGAATGTCTACTGAAACTCTCCCCTAAGATTCTAGCCATCATGAAAAAATAAGATAAACCTTCAGGACAGACTCACTGCAGGCTTGCTCTAGAGCACTGAGCCCTTCTCTGGCATGAACCTTTTACTTCCTCCTAAAGTCTACGGGTCGCAGACACGTGCAGCCAGGGGAGCAGCGGGCAGGGGCCACTTGTCCAGGCTTATGCCCTGATCCTGCCTTCAAGGCCTCTTTTTTCCTCTGACTTATGAATGAGCTAACAGCAGCCCTGCCTTGGCTCACTACTTTCCTGTAACTTTTCTAGGGAACCAAAGCAGGGCACCACATAGGCTCTATCCTGTTGCTTCTTCCACTCTAAGTCCTCCCTTTGTTTCACTGTCCCCAGCTTTAATAAACATCCTCTCAAAATCACTTGGACCCATGTTGTGAAATCTTTCCTACGTGAAGAACCACGCACTACTGGGTGGCCTGACGAGACCAGCTCTGGGCTGGTCCCTGTGTGGTAATAAGAATAGAATTATTTATAAGACATATAAAGGAAACAATAATATAAATTCTAACTTGAAAAATTCAATCCCATTCTTGAAAGATTACTATAAAATACATAGCATAAATGAATGTAGATGGTCTTGAAAATCTTGATGTAGTTAGTAAAATATAAAACAGGAATTGTAAACTCAAGTGCTTATTACAGAGGCAAAGTAGGTGACCCAAGTAAGTAAATAATCTAGGCGGGGAAGGCAGTAAACCAGGGAGTACATTTCTCATACGACAGGGGCAGCTTCTGCACAACATAGCAAACAGCAGTAGGGGTTTACAGGGTGCCACGTTTGATTCTTTTTTTTTAAAGATTTTTTTGTTTATTATTATTATTATTTTTTTAAAGATTTTATTTCATTATTTTTAGAAAGAGGGGAAGGGAAAGAGACGTCAATGTACGGTTGCGTTTCACCTGCCTCCAGCCACAGACCTGACTGGAGACCTGGTTTGCAACCTGGTTATGTGCCCTGGCTGGGGAATCGAACCTGCGACCTTTGGGTTCACAGGCCAGCGCCTTACCCACTGTGCTACCAGCCAGGCTCAAGCTTCTCTTAAAGAATCTAATGCGGGCCCTGGCTGGTAGCACAGTGGATTAGGTGCCGGCCTGCGAACCCGAAGGTCGCAGGTTCGATTCCCCAGCCAGGGCACATAACCAGGTTG
>PVIW01001244.1:0-48652 GCA_004026585.1 Noctilio leporinus
GGGGAACAGAGAGGAGCAAAAAGGGGATGGATGTAATACAACAACAATAAAATTAAAAAAAAAAAAAAAAATAGGTCTCAGCTTGTCCTTCTTCACAAAAATACCAAGGCTAGACTTTCTCTGGGCCAAAGAATCTGATTGATTTAATGAGGTTATTTCTCAGATAGGTTATTTCTCCACTGAAGTGAAATTTAAATTTCTACAGCTAAAGGATACGTTAAAGAAACCCCTAGTTTCAGTAACTCTCTGAATGGTGGTCATAACCAGTGATCCGAACATTTCTCTTACTAGGAATGTCTTATGGCAAGTTGTGGCATCAAACTAGACTTATAGTTGAGTTCCACCTCTGTCACTTACTGGCTGGTCGACCATAACAAGTTACCTGTCCCCTTGAGCCTTAGTTTCCTCAACTGTAAAATGCAGATAATAAACCTTCTTTCCATAAGGATGGTTATGATTCAGTGAGGCAAGTTTTAAGTGGTTAACACAGCGCCTGAATGCTCAATAAATAGAACCTATTATTATTATCAATGACTACCTTTGATATCAGGTACTTAAAAACAACAACTAAATTTTGCTAGCTGTGATATCTCAGGGGTAGGATTAAGATTCCTCCTTACTCATAAATTCTTTTCTGGGAGTTGACACGAAAGCAACAAAGGAAGTACAACATACCAAGTTCAATATATCCAAATGAGTCATTACTTCCCCCTTGCGAAGCTTCTCTTACACTTGCGACTTTCTATCACTCACAGTAGTCATTTCCATCTTACTCAAGTTGAAGATCTTTTAAATAATCTCTTTAAAGGCATAAATCAGATTATGTCACTTCTACTTGAAAAACAGTGACTTCATACTTGATTTAAAATAAAATCTAGATTCCCTACCATGGCCCACAAAGCCCTAAATCATCTTGTCCTGCTCACCTCTACCCTCTGGTATCTCCCTCTGCTCCCGGCTCACTTCTCTGCAAGCACACAGGACATCCACCAGCCCCTGGAACAGACCAAGTTTCAGAGTCTCCCAGCTCCTTTCCCTTGTCAGTTCCCTCTGCCTGGATATTTCCCTCCAGCCTCTTCCAATGACTCCTTTCCAGCCCTCAGTTTTCAGTTTATTCATGACAATATCCAGCAAGTATTTAAGTTTCTGCTACATGTCAAGAACTGTTCTGGGTGCTGGGAAATGGTAATGAATAAACAGAATATAGCCTCTGCTCTCATGGAGTTCAATGTAAATAAGTAACAAGAAAAACATCTGTATGATGGCTATCATGCAGGAAAGTCAAGGTACTGTGACATAAGAGTGAGTGACTGACTGCCTACCTTACACTGAGGGTCAAGGTAAGATGGTCACTATGAGAATTAGAAGAAGGAGCCAACTTTCAAGCAAAGACTCAGGGAAGAGCACATTAGGCCGAGGGCACAGCTAATGCAAAGTCCTGTGAGGACAAGTTTTGTGTGTTTGAGAAACTGAGAGAAGGCCACTTTGTCTCAAGTCAAGTGAGGGCGAGAACATTCAAGGTGAAGTCACACAGACCTTTGAGAGCCAGGATGATGCTTTTCTAAATGCAACAGTAGCCTGTGGAAGATTTTAGGCAAGGGAATAACTTCATATGTATATATTCTTAAAGGAGCACTCAGAAACTAACCAGTCTATAAGACAACTAGTCCAGACTCTTTATAAACGTCATTGTCATGGAAAGAAAAACAGTAACAAAAAGAATCTCGATGGAGTTCTGAATCAGACAGAAAGAAAGCGAAGGAGGCAGACCATAAAAGTCAATTATGAGGCCCTGGCTGGTAGCACAGTGGATAAAGTGCCAGCCTGCGAACCCTAAGGTCGCTGGTTCAATTCCCCAGATGGCACATAACCAGGTTGCAAGCCAAGTCTCTAGCCAGGTCAGTGGCTGGAGGCAGGTGAAAGGCAACCACACATTGATGTCTCTCTCCCTCTCTGCCTCTCTCCCTCACTCTCTCTCTGGAAATAATAAATAAAATTTTTTTTTTTAAAAAAAAAAGTCAATTCTGAAACAATTGGGGAAATTTGAATATAGACTGTAATATTAGATGATAATATGGAATTACCGTTAATTTTATATGTGACATGGAATTATGTATGGTACTATAGGAGAATGTCTATTTTTAGGAAGTGCAAGCTGAAACATTTAAGGGTAAGGCACTATGCCTTCTGCAACTTACACTCAAATGGCTCAGCAAAAGAGACAGAGAGAGATAGAAACCAAAGTTAACAAGCGGGTGTTGCTGAAGATACATGTGGGCACATGTGTGGCAGCTCTCTCCAGCACAAACTCTACAGAGAGGGAGGCAGCTGTAATCTTTAACAGCCGAACTCACTACAGGTTGGAGGTGGGTGTGCCGGTCAATACAGGACATCTGAACAGGACACCTCAACAGCAGCCACCACACCTGGCAAATGAGGGTGTGCTTTTAACCTCTTCCTATACACTCACATATACAGTCAAAAAGAAAATGGTAAATGGAGACACATATGTGTCTGACAAAGGGTTAATACCAAATAGTATTTAAAGAGCTTTTACAATGAAACATCACAACAACAACAACAACAAAGGGCAACAACCCATAGAAAGACAAAGGGCAAAGACCAGCACTTGACAATGGAACTTCTAGGGACTGACTGCAATGGCCCACAAATGACCTTCAGCTTCACTAAGTGTTTAAGTCAAGGAAATTTAAAACAAGAGAACACCTTTTTTGCTTATCAGACTGCAGATTTTAAAAGAATGGTAATAGTCACTGTGGGTGAGGATACAATAAGCAAAAGAACATGAAGCAATTAAAAGGGTTACAAACTAAGAAAAAATTGACATGGATTTGTATATTCCCCATAAGGTGCCTCTCTGTTACTTCCTTGTATAGCTTTCTAGGAAAAAATACTTAGATATGAAAGAGGATTAAGTGCTTAGGAGTGAGAGTATAGCAGAGAAGTTAGGTGGGGGTGAGGGGATCTGTTTTACACAAGGGTGACTAACCAACCCGGTGACAACCTACCAACACCCCCCCCCCCCCCCCCCCCCCCCCCCCCCCCCGCACCGACCCACCCACCAGGATGCAGACCTTCCAGTGTTAAATCCAGGACAGGAGTTGAGTTGGTAAAGGCAGATGAGCATGGCAACCCTTTAGGGCTTGTGGGACAAAGGAGGTTCAAGAAGTCTGATGCAAAAGAGAAGCAAGTTCAGGGCTTTAACCAAGGAACAGCCCCATGTTCCTTTGCAGGGTTCACTTTTGGGGTTCTTTAAAGCTGAGGCAGACAATATCACTGCTTATCAGTAGATCTGGAGGCTGCCTACCTGAGTAGCTATCACTGGCTTTTAATTCATACGCAAAAGTCATGTGCAAAAGAAGTTGCACAACGAAACCCATTAATAACCTATTATTCCAGAGATCACTGAGTGGGGTGGGCTGCTTAGGAAGGAAGTGGGACTCTCATGACTACCTGAGCAACCTTCCATGTGTTCTGAGAGTCTGCCTTCAGGATAGTATGTGTTCTCAGATGTTCTCCTCTGAAGATAATAAATACCCACTGTTTTATGATGCTATTATCAGTCTTAATTATGGGGTTGCAAACGTGCCCAGAGGTTCTTTTTGAAGGGCAAATCATATGAATCAAAATTGTAGCCATTTAGAATTCTTTCCACCTTAGTGGCTAGACTCCACCTCAGGTAGATGTCCCTGACCCTCCCCAAACTTATTTTTTTTATCAGTAGGAACCCAGCAGGACCTAGGAGACCTAAAGAACAAAACACTAGGGAGGTACCTCACTTCCCAATCAGCTCAGATTCTTTCTCAGAAAGCAGGTGTAGCCTCCTGAGCACACACTGACATGCTGGAGGGACTGTGCAGAGAACAGAAAAATCTTTTAGGAATATTGATCAACATGATCAATGTAAGTGTCTGTGAGTTCGCTTCAGTGCTTCTAGTCACAGCCCGTTACCACCGCCCACAAGCTTTTCCCAGCAGCTGGAGCCCCCTTAAACCCATTTGCTGCCTTATTGCATGACAGACCCTGATCTTAATGCATTCTCTCATTGTATTCCTACATTAACACTTTGAGGTAAAGTTTTCATCGCCATTTTGCAAAATAGGAAAACAAGACTCAGAGAAGTTAGGTGAATTGCCCGAAGTTGTGGACCTAGCAAGTGGCACACCCAGGATTCAAACCCACGTCCTGTTATCCCCAGAGCACGAGGTGCCTGTAAGAGACATAGGCCACTAGGGAAGGTAGTTCATAAGGACTCAGTACATGTTACTTGACAACAGATATACCTAAAGCAGAGAGAACACATGAGATGATACAAAGGGCATGGCACATAGTAGGCCCTCAATAATTTTTTAAAATATCCAACACCTGGTGATTTAGTCAGGGGCACTGAACTCTCTTCTCTTAGATTGGTGAATTAAAAAAAAAAAATGACAGCCAACACAATACCTGTCTAGTGTGAATGAATCAACATTATCATTGTTTTTGTCAGATTAGCAAAAAAAAAATTTTTTTGGTGTGCCAAAGAATTTCAGTAACTGGTTTATGTGTGCCATGAGATTAAAAAGGTTGAAAATCGCTGCTCTAAACCACAGAACAGAATACTCCAACAAAGCCCTGGCTGGTGGCACAGTGGGTAAGGTGCCAGCCTGCAAACCCAAAGGTCGCTGGTTTGATTCCCAGCCAGGGCAACATAACCAGGTTGTAAGCCAAGTCTCCAGCCAGATTCATAGCTGGAGGCAGATGAAAGGCAACCATACATTGATGTCTCTCTGCCTCTCTCCCTTCCTTCCCCTCTCTCTGAAAAATAATAAAATCTTTAAAAAAATAAAATGTTCTAACAAAGGTCATCAACTTTTCATATTTTCAAATGCCATTTATATTTCCTTTGCTATTAAGTCATATCCTTTGTTCTCTGGGGTCATTTTCTTTCTTTCTTTTTAAGATTTTATTATTTCCAGAGAGAAGAGAGAGGCAGAGAGGGAGAGAGACATCAATGTATGGTTGCCTTTCACCTGCCTCCAGTCACGGACCTGGCTGGAGACCTGGCTTGCAACCTGGTTATGTGCCCTGGCTGGGAATTGAACCAGCAACCTTTGGGTTTGCAGGCCAGTGCCTTATCCACTGTGCCACCAGCCAGGGCATGGGGTCATTTTCTTAATGAGTCACATGATATTCATTATAAAATACTTGGAAAATACAAGAAAGTGTGACAAAGCAATCATGATTAATTACTCCCATGCCCTCACCACCTTCGAAGCACATTGCCAGATTCTGCTGATTTTCTCTGCAAAGTATGTCTTACAACTGGAAGACATCGGTCCTCTTACCCTTCACTGTCACCCCCACATTAGCTCGTTTCAGCATCCTCAGTGCACAGCGCTCCCCCGTGCACAGTGCTTTGTTTCAGCCACAGACCTCAGGCTGCTCAGCCCGGAACCTCTGGGCCACCTCTCACAGCTGGCTTTGCAGCCTTAGGCCCAGCTTAGAAAGCACATCCTCAGAAAGCCCTTCCCATCCTGTCTTATTTTCATTTCCTAGCTTTCATAGCACCTACTGCCATTTGCAATATACGATATTCTAAATCCTTTGCATATAATTAAAAGATTTAATTCCTTATATTTGTAAAGTGCTCCAAACAGTATAAGGCACATAGTAAGTATAATGGAAGTGTTGGTTTAAAAAAATCAGTTCCCCAGATCCTCGCAACCCTAAGTAGCAGAAACATCAATATCCCCATTTTACAGATGGACAAACTGAGGAACAAAGAAATTGAGCAATTTGCCCAAGGTTGCACACCTAGTGGGCAGTACAGCATAGCTACAAACTCAGTCTGGCCCCAAAGTTTACACCCCTAACCATTTTCTACATTCCCTCTTCGTTCCAGGATATCCCATAGGCAACTGATAGGTATATTCAATAAATATTTTTTTAAATGAATATTTTCTTAATAAATGAATGAACAACTCTAATAAGAAAATTAAATTTACCTGTAATTTACCATATTGAGATTTTGGGAATTTGTCCTCCAGATTTTTGTTTTTCCTAATGCAAGGATATACTTTTGATCAAAATCACAATTCTTAGAAAAACCATTTTGAGGAGCACAGATAGGCATTGATATATGTTTGACATTTTATTCATTATACATATATATATATTTTTTTTTTAATTAAAGATTTTATTATCTCCAGAGAGAGAGGGAGGGAGAGAGGCAGAGAAGGAGAGAAACATCAATGTATGGTTGTCTTTCACCTGCTTTCAGCTACGGACCTGGCTGGAGACCTAGCTTGCAACCTGGTTATGTGCCCTGGCTGGGGAATTGAACCAGAGGCTTTAGGGTTCGCAGGCCGGCACCTTATCCACTGTGCTACCAACCAGGGCCATTATATATTTTTAATTTATAATTTTAACTCCTGTTATTCCTTTAGGCTGGGAGAAGGCCGGGGAGAGAAGGATAACTCTTTCAATAGTGATAAAAAGAGACAGAACCAGAGACATGGAAACAAGAAACAGACTTTCAGTATGCAGAGGTGAAGGGGAAGGGGGGAGGGAGAGAAAGAGGCAAAGAAGGGGAACAGTTTAGTCAAGGAACTAGCATGGATGACCCATGGACATGGATAACATGTGGGATTGACTGTGGGAAGGGGGATGGGGAGGGTGGGGCAGGAGAGAACAGTGAGGAAAAATGGGATAAATGTAATACAACAATAAAATTGAATTTAAAGAGAGAGAGGGAGAAAGCATTTTGCTAAAATATTCTGGCTCTTCTTATCTCTAGGCAGAGATTGACAAACTTAAGCTAGAATATTTAGGAAGGCATAAGGCATTTTAAAAATTATATTTCTTTAAGTCAGTGTTTTAAAATTTGTCATTAGAATTATTTTTAGAAAACCAATTGGCAAGAGTTTTTTAAATGTTCCCCAAAGCACAGTAAAGGCCCATGGCTCACAGTACAAATTAGACAGTCTGTGACGACTACGTGGTTATGTCAGTAGGAAACTTGAATAAAAAGACTATGCTGACTTCAAAAGGGCAAGGAAAACAAGAAGCAGCTTTTCCAAATACTGGTTTGATCATAGTTTCAAATGATTTTTTTTTGTCCTGACTTTTTTTTTTTTTAAAGATTTTATTTCATCATTTTTAGAAAGGGGAAGAGAGGCAGAGAAGGAGAGAGATATCAATGTATGGTTGCCTTTCACCTGCCTCCAGCCACAGACCCTACTGGAGACCTGGTTTGCAACCTTGTTATGTGCCCTGGCTGGGGAATCAAACCTGCGACCTTTGGGTTTGCAGGCTGGCACCTTATCCACTGTGCTACCAGCCAGGGCTTTGTCCTGACTTTTAAAATAGTTTTGGATAAATAATTCGTAACAGCTGGTCATCAAACTCGTGCGTACTCTTAGAAGGCCTCAGCTCTAAGACTGACTATAAATAATAGATGCGTCTGGCTCTCTGGGGAGAAGTAGATCGATTTGTTGCAACCATCAGTGTCTCCCTTCTGCCACTCAACAATAACGGGCTGAAGCCACACCGACAAGTATATGGTTACAGTCATAGACCCTGCTGAATTTGCGCACACCCACATTTCTGAGATAAAGTTAGCTGATAGGATTACCGGTGCATTACCAAACGCAGCCGCTGCACAGGAAGCCTGTATCACATTACTGCTGAAAATATTTTAATCGAGAAACCCCATCTACAGGATACAAAACCCCCAAACATCTGACCTCTGGGCGTGGCCTGGCGCCCACTACCCTATCTCCTATTCGCTTTCAAGGGGAAATAGGAATCTTGAGCTAGAAATAGAGGGAGAGAGTTTGAAAATTAAAATAGAGTCAAACTAAGTATATCTGAATGCTCTAAAAGGGTAAATCCCCTGCCCCCACCAGGAAGTCAGGATCCCACCACAAGTTGCTACGGAATCTTCAAAGCTAACCCCTGCAGCTGCAGGAACCCAGAAGCAGCAGGCTCACCCTGACGAGGACGCTTAGTTTTGGTCCTTTTTTCAATTGCGGCCAACTTTCAGCTACTGGAGAAAAGAAAGATGGTTCTGAATGAACGGATGGCTCAGCTGTGTCACGAGGCCCGTGGGCCAGTTCACTCCATGATGTCCAAAGCCTTCGAGAGAGGGAGGTGAGTGTCTGTTGCTACCGCTATTGTTTCACAGACCTGTGCCCACCTGGGCTGTGCCTGACAGTTAGAGCAGCATGCACATGGCACCAGGGGGTCCCATACTCAGAGCCCCGCCTGTGGTCCATGCACATTCTCACTCGGCCTGTGGAAGCATGGCCTCCTCAACCTCAACTTTCATTCAAGTACGTTGGGCTGATAGGAGAACAGGGGTTCAGGACCTCAGAGTGCTGAGTGGCTGGCTGGTCCTTGAGTGGAGGGAGGCCGGGAGGGTGGGAAGACTGATGCCTGTTTCTCCCCCTTCTCTGGGCCATATACAGCCAGTCTGGAGGCTGGCAGAATGCAGAACAGAGGGTACCGGGGCATGTGGCACCCTGGTTTCCCTTTGGTGATGGAAACAGTCCTCCTATATGTAACATGTGTGTTACCACTAAGTGGACTTGGCGAATAGAACAAACATCACCCACCAGCCAGGGACAGTGATTCACTGACCATCTGTGCCCTCTAAGCACTAAGGACTTTTTATTTTCCCACCTAGAGACATACTTAATGGATTCCATCAGATTCCCAGTCATTCCAGCCACGGTTACCTTCTTCTCTTCCACTGGCAAATGAGTGAGCTTAAATCAGCACCAAGTTCAGATTCATCATGCAGGGGACCACACAGGGGGAGCGGGTCAGCCTAGAGAGCGGCCTGCTGGTCATGCCCATCAGGAACCAGGCTGCAGGGGCCCCTGGAATGTGTTGGCCTTGGGTGCTCAGCAATCATGCCCAGGGACCTCTGTGAGCTATTGCTGAGCACACAATGGTCCTTGGGGCTGCATCAGCAGCCACAGCCCCACATATGCCCACCTGAACTCGGAAGTCAAGTTAAGTTTTGTTGGATTCTGACCAGAATCTCTTTGAATGAACCAAGATAGAGCCTGGTATCTTCGGATGATGGTCCCGTTCCTTCTAGCTACCTGTAAGAGGTCCATGGCAGTGCTAAGAATGCAGAGCATCCTTTACCAGAAAAAGCCTTTCAGTGTTCTGCATGTAAACAAAAAGAAAATAACAATAACAACAATTAAGAGAGTTGTTTTCCTGTATGTAATGAAAGGGTCCTTTGGCTTCTGTTTATCTTGGTGGTCTCTCTTTTTTTTTCTGTTTCTCAAGAATCCTAGCAAAAAAGTAAATGTTACCAGTTTAAGTAGAGTGCAATTTTAGGAACTGGGATCTGGCTGGCAAGAGTCTTTTCTTCTTTGGTTAGAATGGCTTGGAGCTCTGCCATTAGCACCTCAGGATACAATCGAGGCTGGGGGATGAGTTTGGGGCTGTAGCTTGCAGTCATCAAAAGTCCTGCAAAACTAGAACTCATTTTCTCTTTTCTCTGTAGGCATTTAAAGATACTCTTTTTTTCCCCTCAAAAACTTAGACAATTAAAAAAAATTTTAAATATATATTTGACATATAACATTGTGTAATTTTAAGGTATAGAATGTTAATTTGCTTCATTTATGTATTGTCATACTGCTATTCTAGCAATAATTAGAACCTCTATCACGTTATGGAATTACCGCTTCTTTTTGGCAGGGGGAATAATTAAGTTTTGGTCTCTTAGCAAATTTGAATATAGCATTGTTGTCTCTATGTACTAACTGTGCATTAGATCTCTAGGGTGTCTGTACTACTTGTTGTAAGTTTGGGCCCTTAAATAACACCTGCTCTGTCCCACTCCCCCTCCCCAAGCTCCTGGCTCTTTTGATTCCACAGAGAAGTGATATCAAACAGTGCTTGTCCTTCTCTGACTCATTTCACTCCGCATAACATGCTCATGGTCCACCCATGTTGTCACAACATGGCCGATGTCCTTCTTTCTCCTGACCGAATATTTCTGTGCACACACCGCATCTTTTTAATGCATTCATCTATCAAGGGGCACTTTGGTTTTTTCCATCTCTTGACTATTGTAAGTTCTGTGAATAAACATGGGAGTGCAGATATCTCTTTGTTATTCTCCTTTCCTTTCCTTTGGGTATATCCCCAGAAGTGAAATTGCTGGATTAAATGGAAGGTCGGTTTTCATTTTTTGAGGAGCCTCCATACTGCTCTCCACAGTGGCTGCACCAATTTCCCCTCCCACCACAGTGCCCAAGAGTCCCCCCTTCCTTCCCATCCTTGCCAGCACTTGTTACTGCCTGTCTCCTCTATGACAGCCGTGAGGTGGTATCTCACTGTGGTTTTGATCTGCATTTCCCTGATAGTGAGTGATGCCGAGTATCTTTTTATGTACCTGTTGGCCTTCTGAGTGTCTTAGATAATGTTTTACTCAAAATTGTTTAGTGATAGTTTTCATCATTAAACAATATATTCATTTGCAGATAGATTTTAAACATAGCTTCCAGGATCTTATGGAGATCCAGTCTCTTCGTGCCATGTTTTCCTTTGTCCTTGAAATATCCCCACAGATAAAGCGTTCCTAGCCTTCTGTACTGGGCGTTCCTCAGTAGTTCAATGATGAGATTGAGTTCTCATTTTCAAGCTACCATTTATCAAATTCTCTCTGTGTGCCCAGCATTGTTCCAAGAGCTTCACATGATTATCATCTCATGTGCATCTAGCAATCCTGTGAACTGGGGTATTGTTAGTCCTATTTTTCAGAAGTAGTGAAGGCTCAGGGATATAAAATAGCTTGCCCAGTGGGAGGTAGCGCCTGAGTGGAGAAGCAGGAATTCAGGTGCAGGTCTCCCAACTCGGCTCCTCAAATGTGCTCGGACTTGCCTGGGAAATGCCATCCTGTCCTTCAGTGGGAGTTGGAGTGGCCTGTGATGCTGCTATTCTTACTTTAGGAAATAGTAGATGCTATAAATAATTCAAAGTGATCCCACAGTGATTTCTCCTTCTTTGTCTCTCTTGCTCTCACTTTAAACAAAATATCTTTGGATTTGAGTTCTCTAGCACTGGCACCTATATACGAATACATATTGTTGTACAATATTGAATAGATACCTTTACCATGTTCTGTTTGTATTCCCTATGCCTTGGAGAGTTTAAGGCCATTTTGGGGGTCAAACATATTACTTTAGCTCTTTAGGTTATCTAACCATCTCAAGTTCAAAGACTTAGAAAAATATAGATGGAGATGGGCCTCAGAGACTCACCCCCTGAGCCCTGTCATGATACGGACAAGGGAGGCTGGCTGGCAGCTGCAGGTCCCCAGGTTGAGTCAGAGCCTCAGTTATTCCACCTAAAACTGGAGAGAATTTTACTACTTTGAAGAAGTTATGCCCAAAGTTCGCAAATCAAGCAGAAATGTGTAAATGGATGTTTTCCATCTTGTTTAAAGGGAAGAAAGACATGCCCAATGGCAGCTGGTTTTGTTCTGACCTTTGTTGGGAGCATCCCCAAGATTTGCTGCGACCACCAGGCTGGCCGTTTGAGGGGCTGCCCAGAGCCAGGCAGCCTCACCACCCGGCTTCTGGTCAGAACAGCGATGTTGGCAGCAAACTGGCCTCAGGTTGCAAGAGGTGCTTTTGCTCCTTGCACCTACCTTTGTCAGCCCTTCTCCGCCTTCCCCTGCCTTTCCCCAACATTCAAGGGAAGACCAGGAGAAGGGGAGGATGAGAAAGCACCAGGACAGCAAAGGCTGGAGCTGTTGCGTCAGCTGAGCCAAGGTTCAGCCCCACACAACTTAGGGGCCCATCAGCGAGGCATGGAAAACTGATACTGTGGGACTTGAAAAATCAACCCTTTACTTGCATCCCAAGCTCCTATTGTGGGGAGACTACATTCCAAATAAATACCATTTCCTAAGAGAGGTTGATAAATTATTTGGTTATTAAACAGAGACCAATGTCTTCCTCAATTTCCTGAATAAAAAATTTAACCCCCTCCTCTTTCCCTCGCTGGTAGACCATTGATGATGGTTATGAGGTATTTATAAGGAGCTGGCTCCCAGCTGAGCTTTTTCTGCCTCCCAGTCCTTACTGAATCACTCTAGATGTTCCAGCTTAGAGGCCTGGACAAGCCTGCTTTTATGCATTACTCTAATATGTGTGACAACGATGTTCTTCTCTTTCTACCCAGACCAGGACACACAATGAAGACAGTCGATGAAAACCAGAAGGTCTATTGTCACACTTAACGGCATCAAGGGCAGGCACAAAGGACAAAGGCCAGGCAGCACACACATGGATGAAGCCCATTTCTCAGAAGATGCGACTTGGAAGCGACTGGATAATTCCCCTTATGGTAGGGGTTTCTCCCGAACTAAGCTGTACAATGATCACCATTTTCCTTTGAAAAATGAGGTCCTTGATGTGTCAGATCAAATTATCTCAACCGTAGAAGCCCCTCAAGAAAAGGCTACACAGAAAGAGACTTGCAGAAATGCAGATATGGCCCTGACTCTGGGTAAGATGAAGGAAAATGCTGTCAAGAAAAAATATGATCAAGACCAAGTAGTCCCCACAAATCCTCATGTTTCAGCTAAAGGAGACCTTCTGAAGATGAACATTTCTGATATTTTACAGCATCATCTTTCCAAAGAGGAATTTTTGAAAGGTGAAGGCATCGACTGTGAAACTCTCCCAGAGATCTCTAACGCTGACAGTTTTGATGAAGCCATTGTTAAAAATGTCACTTTGTGTTCCGCTAACAGTTGTTGGCCAAAAGAACAAACCTCGGAACTCATGGGTCAAGCCAACCCCAAAAGGGACAATGAGCCCTGCTGTGCTCCAGCCACCACAGAAAAAAGCACCTCTAAGTGGGAAGAGCTAGTGGCCACAGGACATGGCAGCCATCTGGAAAGTTCCAATGTTCTAACTGAAACCAAGAGTCTAAGCCATAAACAAAAAGTTTGCTTGGGGCAGACACCCCAGAATCAGCAGACTGAGAAAACAAGATCAGGCCAGGGGTTCAAATATGACCACATCCATTACCGGTTCTCTGATTTCTCTAATGTTGCTCCCGAAGGGAAAATCCCTGAAAGTAACATAATTGATAAACCGTGTCCAATGGATAAGCAAGCCAGCTTTTCTCCAGGACTGAGAGCCAGGTTAGCTCTTGTGCAAGATATTTTAGAAGGCATGTCTAGCTCAAACTGTGCTGAGGAAGAAGAGCAGAGAGGGGAAACTTCTGACCCTTCCGGACAGGGAGAGGTAAGTGACAGTTGCCTTTAGGGGCACAGACCCAGGTCCTCACTCACCTATGTCACGGAGGGTCTTTGGAAGGTGACTGAAACCGAGTTCCAGTTCTGAGGTTCCGGCTTCTAGTTCTGACCAAGCACCAGACCTCTCGGAAGCCCCGGGGGTACCCTCCTAAGAAGAATGGGGGGCTGTCGCCCTGGCTGGTGGCACAGTGGATAAGGCACCGGCCTGTGAACCCAGAAGTCACTGGTTCGATTCCCAGCCAGGGCACATAATCAGGTTGCAGGCCAGGTCTCCAGCCAGTTCTGTGGCTGGAGGCAGGTGAGAGGCAACCACACATGGATGTCTCTCTCCCTCTGTGCCTATCTCCCTTCCCCTCTCTCTAAAAATAATTAATAAAATCTTAAAGAAAATAGTAAAAAAAAAAAAAAGAATGGGGGGCTGGACTAATACTAACACATCCCAGAATAAAACCCGAATTCTTCAACCTGCAAATTGAGTTCCCCAATCTCTTTTCTTACTTTGCCCTTCATAACTGTGCCCTCCTGCTGCAGAAGTCATCCTCAGTCACTGGCTGGTCCCTGACCACCCCCTTTAGGCCTGGAGCATTCTGAACTCCTGCCTTGCATGGGACACCCCAGCTCTGCTTCCAATGCCCCACGGGCCATGGGGCTTCTTGGAAAGCCCAAGTCACAATCTCCCCATCCTTTGTTTAGTATTCTGCTGTGCATTTATCTGAGCCCACTTTGAACTATAATAAAGTGGAAACCTCCGCTGTTTCCACTAGACTTGAAGAATCTGCTGGGCAGCAACTTGTCTTATCTTACCATTGTCTAACTTCCCCCAGAGCCTTGCTCTGTGTCTTCCACATATCCCACCCCTGGTTATTAATGCTAAATGTATAATGTATACCATGTCCCCTTTACCCATCTTCCCACCCAACCCCCAACTCCCCAACATGCTGAGGCTCAGGATCTGAAGGATTATTTGAGATTCAGGAGTTGGGGAAATGAACATTAACGATGGAAGTAAACATTTTGGTTCTTCTGGCACTTTGCCAGGGCTGGATGGTCCTTCTTTTAAGCTTCCTGTGAACAGCACTGTGGCCTGCACGCTGCCTGCCTGTTTCCACCTCCACTTTTTCATGCTTCAACTCCCTTCCCTTTCAACTGAATGCTCTGCTGTGGGGTTTGAACATGACCCCACCCCCCTCCACCCCTGCCCGCACACACACACACACACACACACACACACACACACGCACGCACGCACATGCACACCCCTGGAGCCAGCAGCACATCTAAGTCATGGAGAAGTGAGCCTGAAGTCATCCTGAACTCAGTCTGCACTGCCGGGAACCTGGGAAGTCTCAGGCTTCCTCATTCTGCTTGTAGGAGAACCCAGGTGTGCCCAGGCCTTGGTGACCCCACGGTTAGCAGGATCCCAAGGGCAGGCATCTGCTTTTTCTCTCTAGTCCTTTTGGTGTAGCTGGAGAATTGGACTCTCTAGGTTCCAGAGCCCTCATCGCTGAATATTCATAATCATCGCAGTCCAATGTGGCCATGGCCGTGTAGTTCCCTGACCCTGGCATGTTTCTGAGCATTAAACTCCTGTCCAGCCAGCCTGAGGTGAAACGAAAGGGGCACGTCCTGTGTGAAAAACCATTGACTTGACACATACTTTGGAACTTAATGTTACTGTCTTACATTATTCCCTCGAGGGGGGCTTCCAGGAGTTTGGCGTTAGTGAGGGCAACAGACCTGGTGACCAGGCCGGCATGGCCCCTGCAGTCTAGCTTTAGGAGACACGGTCTTTTCACATAATACTACCAAACATGCCAGCAGTCCCTAGGGCTTCCCATAGGCCTGGCAGTGGGTCACGAACTTCACATTGACCCTCATAACCCTGTGAGGGAGGTTCTGTTGCTATTGCCACATTACTGCTGTAGGTGACAGTGATGAAGTAATTGCCCTGGGTCACCTGGTAGGTAAGTGTCAGAGGGTAATTCAACCTTGGTGTCCGGCCCCACTCTCAGCACAACACTGGGCTGCCTCCTCGGTGACCAGACACATCATGTCACTCCAAACAATGGTGTCATTGATCAGCACCAGCAGTAATGCTTTCTTATCCTCTAATTACGCAGATGGAGGCCACAAGGCATATCCGCCAAGAGCATCTCACAGGTACTAGCGTTTTTTTTGTTTTGTTTTGTTTTGTTTGGTACTAGCGTTTTTAAATCTCTTTCATGTGGATACACATTGTGAAAAAAAAATTTTTTTTTAAATAGCAAATGGTGATGGTTGCCACCGCCTCGTGTTTCAGTACTTAATAAATATGTAATGAACTTGAGATGAATGGCAGCCAAAACGTATTCTTTCTTACATAGGAATAGAATCCGAGACAAGTCTCTTTAAGTTGACGTCAACCTCTCAGAAAGACCCTTCCTCAAGTTCTTCTTATATATTTCAAAAGATATCCCGAGGGAAAAAGATGTGTCAGAGGTTAAAAGAACAGACTGATCGACTAAAGAGTAAAGTAATACCTTTAAAGCTTATAATGAATAATAGAAGTAACCAAATTCAACCAGAAGACACCATGTCAGTAATGAAATATTGCCCTTTTTTTTTTTTTCCTTTTCACTGCAGGTGCAAGAATTTTCCAAAAGCATTGCCCAGGACTCTCCCCGTCATGTGCAAGACAAAAGGCTGGTAATAAATTATTCTGTTTTAAACATCTTTCCTAGCTAACCTGACACGGGTAAATATAAATGACTATACTACTGTGTCGTCTTTGCTCTGGTGGAAAAATTTTGCTGGAGGTTAAGGGCAGCGATCTTGTCTTCACCGCTCCATAGCTGAGGCCGCCTTGTGCCATACGTGTATCACGTACACCCTTAGTAATTGATGCTAAATTGAATTGAGATCCTTAATAACTCATTTCAAGCTGGTTGTCTGGTGACTGTTCAGTACAAAGTTGTGTTAATGGTTAATTGATACTATTTCCTCTTTTCTCTTAATCCCATCTTCCCATTCCCCACCTTCCCCACCTGCTGAGGCTCAGATCTCATTGATTATTTGAGGTCACAAGCTTCATGTTACAGGGGCTCAGAATTCTCTCTCTATGGGTTCAGCTCTTTCTCTTTCTCAGAAGGTCTATTAATAATGGCTGTTTTTCTTCATTGTCACCCCATAGTAAATCTGAGACCAGGGTAGGTTCAAGAGAATAGCACATCGGCCACTATAAAAGGGTCATCAAGCCCATCCAGGATTCGATGGGTCCTACAGGATTTAGGTTATAAGAATTGCCAGTACCTGGCAACTCGATACATAAAACTTTGAAAACTTAAAGCTGATCTTGAAGCTGTGCTTTTCAGATAAAAATTTTTGGGTTCTACCTCCTTGCTTGTTGTATTCAATCAAACTACTAATTTCTGTTGTAACACCAGTGCCTGTGTTGTGGAAAGTAGGGGTGGAGCCTGGGCCAAGGCTGCTAGAGCCAGAAATGTGCCAAGTTGAAGATGTAGCTTTGGCCACTGGGTGACAGCAAGGCAGGTGGCTGGAGTTCCTGACAACAGATGCAGAACTCAGGGCAGGCTAGGCTTTAGAAACCAGATGGCACACAGAACCCAGGAGGATCCAGATGTTAGAGACATGGTTCATTACTCGTTTAACCATTATAGTGATTTAATAACTCATTTATCCATTTAATAAATACTCATCAGGTATTTCCTATGGCCCAGGGTCTATATTAGACACCAGGGATTTGGAGATGATAAAACAATTTATTTTTCAAGTGGTTTCTAGCCCCCTAGGAGCAACAGATTGGTAGGTACTGGGGCCCAGGGTCCAGTGCTGGAGTGTGAGAAACTAACTACATGGCACTGTAATCAACCTGAGGGAACTCGGGTGTATGATGCCGAAGAAGGGCCAAGACCAGAAAGGCAAACAAGGACCCAACCGGAAAGACCTTGGACCCATGCTGAGGAGCTTAGAGTTCATCCTAGGGTTGCATGATGGGTAACACTAGAAGATTTCAAGCCAAGACATGGCAAGCACCATGCGGGCCATACCCAGGGCATAAACTGGGAGGACCTGAACCAAGGCTGGCAATGAAGATGAGAATGGGACAAATCCAAGAGTTTAAGGAAGTGGTGGCAGATGCAAAGGGGTGAGTAAATAAGGGAGGAGGCTTGGATGAATTTCCGATTGCTAACAAGCAGGGTCAGGAATAAAAGTGGAGCAGCCAGTTCAGAGCGGGTGTGGGAGGCATGTTGGAGGCAAGTCAGTTTGGGGCATTTTGAGTTCCCTACAGGACCTCCAATTGGAAAGGTCCAGTAGGCGGTTAGAGCAATGGAGCTGGACCTCAGAGGACTAACCTGGGCCGGAAATGTAAATGTGAGTGTAGGTGTGGGTTGACGCTATGGGGTATGTGAAATTGTCTAGGCAAACACACAGAGTAAGCAGCGAAGCCCAAGGTTAAAATCATGGGAAACCGCATCCAGGGGCAGGTGAAAGAAGATGGGTCCAGCACAAAGACCTATCAGGAGCTACTCGAAAGGTCAGGGCAGACCTGGAATGGGCAAAGCCGCAGAAGCCAAGAAAGGTGGGTTTGAAGAAGTGTGGAATTGGCCACACTATCAAATGTTCAAGGCAGGAATGAAAGCAAGATGTGTGCTGAGCTTGGCCACCCAGAGGTCAGGAGGGACCTTGGCTAGCCCAGTTTCAATGAAGTGTGGGTTGTAGGTCGTGGGTTGGTGGAAGGCAGATTGCAGGAGCTGAGGAGCGAATGATAAAGGCAATCCCCAAAGACCTGCACTTTCAGGAACTGGGAGGACACAGAATTTTAAAGGGCCAAGCAAAGCAGAGAGAACTGGTTCAAGGCACTTGCCTTCCGAGGCCTCGATTTGGGACACCTCTTTCTGATGTTAGAGGGTAAGTAGGATTCACTCTGGGACAGAGAGGGGAGGTGACACAGACAGTGTCAGCCTTGATCTGAGGGTTCCAGGCCCTTTGGTTTGGTGTTGGAAGCTGGCCAGACAGGGCCATGACTCACCCTCTCATTGTGAGCAGCACAGCATGATAGTTAAATGAGGACCATGTGTGGCTGGGAAGGTATGCTGTCTTCTTCTGAGATATAACATGATTCAAAACCCAAGATCCGAACTTAAAATGAGCTTGCTTTTCTTTTCTCCCTCCTTTGAACACCTAACTCTCTCTCATGGCTTCAACTTCATTTTCGTGCCACTGGTTCCTCCATCACTGTCCTAACATCTCAACCATTTGTACCTTCACTTGGCTACCCCATTCTCATTGAAAGCTCTCCCACGTCCACCACTGTAGAATGGGTTGATATCGCTGTCTTCCTTGAAAACTGTTAGCCTGTCCAAATTCCTCACTTAGTCAGGGCTTTCACATTCTGCCCATCTCCCAAGCTAGACCCCTGAGTACCATCTGAAGGTTCACAGAATTCGGCCGTGGCCGTGGCCCAGCAGGAACCAGGCAGCTGGCTCCAGCGGAGCCACTGAGCAGACTTGAAGACGGAGCCATTCAACAAGAGTGTCCTGACTGGGAATCGAACCAGTGACCCTTTAATTGACAGGTCAATGCTCAAACCACTGAGTCACACCAGTGCACTAAGCATTATCTCATTTAATTTTTACAATATGTGAAAATGGAAGTTTAGAGTTGAAGTTCACTAAAATCATGCAATGAATAGGTGACAGAGTCTGAACTCGAACCCTGGTGTGTCTGACCCTAGAACCCCACTATGGTGTATTCCTGCCCTTGGGAATCTCTCTCCAAATCATTCTTTCTTCTCCATCTTCATGGACACTGACTGGTTCAGGCCCCACTGAGTAATCTTTGAGCCCGACATAAGTCCTACTTCTTCCACTGAGCCATGACAAAGGACTCTGATCCCCGATCTCTTTTCCCAGCTAGAATAAAGTCCTGGAGACCAGGGGCTGTGCCTAATACAAATATTGAATCTATCACACTTTCAGCCCAAGGCCAGACATAGGAAGTGCCCAGGGACTGTTGAGCAGCCACAGGTGTGGGGCTATCGCCTGTATAGTTCAAGACAAGCCCCCCACCCACACAGTTTAAGCTCCTAGGTGAGGCTGCACATGGTGATGTGGTGCCGCCTGGAAGACCCATTTGCATGCAGCCCATGGCTAAACGGCCAGCAGGTCCTTTCTCATCCCACCCTCTAAGTGCCAGACTCACACCCAGGTGTCTGAGCACAGTTCCTTTCTAAGATCTTTGTCCACCAGACAGGTTCCTGGACCTCCAGTCTCCTCTGGAAACCAGGACAAAAAACCTACTTTGCAACATCTACAACACGGATGCATCAATTAAATAGAATAATGAATGGGGACATGCTGCATAAGCTAAAAATCATTCTGCAAATGTGCAGGATTAGCACTGCCCCGTTCAGGAAGCCCAGAGGCCCCTGAGTGGGCTCTGGGAGAGAAGTCAGAAGAAACTGAACGGCCTAGCTTTGTGCTATGAGGGTGGGGTGAATGTCAAAGTGGCTCTGATCTATATGTCAGATGTCAGACTCTGCAACAACACAGGGGCCTGAGAAAGATGGTGGCTTTGTGTTGACACCACTGCAGGGTACCCTCTCATTGGTTTGGGGGAGAAAACCCCACACATGAGGTTCCAAGTGAATGATTCCAGTGACCTTTCTGCTACAGGTCCTGGAGGAACTGCAGGGACATCTCGAATCATTGGAGCAGGAGTTTGTGGCCAAGAAGGAGCACCATCGGACTGTGGAGCAGCACGCACATGCACATGACTCCTCAGCTGTCAGCGCCTTTGATCCAGAAAGGTCAGGCTTAGACCATGACAGGTGCAAGTGCAAGGGTCAGGGAAGAGAGCTCCGTCAGGTGGGATTCTGAAGTGGCTGCTGGTTTAGTGTTTGGAGAGCTACTGAAGGTCCAGAGAGGTCTGGGGTCAGTAAAAACCATGCTGCCAAAGGCCAGGTGTCACCCCAAGGGAAGGTAATTCCTGCTATGTGTGACCCAGATGGAGCATCTAAAATGAACACTTGTCCCCTCAAGACCACTTGTATGTCACCTTTTTGCATTTCAGTAGATGTCACTGTACTTGGTTCTGGAGCCCAAAAGAGCACAGGCAAACCCCCAGAGAGGCTCACAGTCTAGCCCCAGAGGGCCTCTACCTCTCCTGCACCCCACTCCTGCCTCCACTTCTCCTGCTTGGTTCCTCTCTTCTGTCCCTCTTTCCCCTCTCCTTTCTCATCCACAGACAGGTCCAAAGGGGCAGGAGAGGATCACTGTCCGTTGGCTGATGTTGAGGTGAGGGGTCCACACATCCTGATAAAGGAAAAATGCTAAAACTTAAAGTCAGATGGTTCCTGTGTTAATCGACATTAGAAACTTGGGTGCACGTTCATGTTGCAGTTTCCAACGAGCCATTTTTATGGCACCACCATCCCCACTCTTTCCAACCCAAACATATTTAAGATGTATTCCAGGAATCAAGGCTTGGATTGTGACCAATAATTTCCTGCTATGAATGAAAAGAATCCATTTACCGGGCTTCATAGTTGTAAATTCAGCTCTTTCTATTCATAGCATTTTAACACAAATCATTTTTGATGCCAAAATAGTTTAATGGTTTATATTTTAGCACTTACATCCTGCGGTATTTTCCCCAAAGTACAATTTTACTTTTTCAAAATGAATGAAACCTCTGTCTACTGTTATTTCAACACCAAGTAATTAGACAGCAAGGATGAGGTTTTAATATTGCTCTTTCCCCAAAGTCTTTTTTTTTTCTCCAGGAGGAAAAAAAAAAAAAAAAAAAAAAAAGATCTCCACTTGCCTTCCCTATTTGTTTAAAAATGAAGAGTAAGGATATTTGTTTTCCAAGGAATCCCACTTGTTGGCAGGCGTTTTAAAGACAGGCCTCTGTGCACATTCAGACCAAAGTTATGCAATCAATGCCTTATTTATATCCCAGTCCCACCCATGCAGTTCCTGGCCCCAGGATAAACTAAGATAGTTTCAGCTGCAATTACACCTCCTATTATATAGGCAAAGCTTTTGACACCGGGGTGAGGGAAAGGACCCAGCCTCTCCCAAAACTCAGTGAAGCCATCTCAGAGCAAGCAGCTGCTCAGTCTGAGGTCAGTCCTCTTGTGCTCATGTGGGTGTAACGTGTGAATGACCAGAACCCCGTGCCACCCTTGAGGTGTTGGTATGTCAAGAACCTTTTACGTGTTGAGACCAAAAGCTATTGCAGGTAGCTCTCTGGAGGAAAAAGAAATCTGCAAATTCACGTGAATGACTTGTTGAAAAGTAAACTGCTATACTCTTACTAAAACCTCCTTATTATTGCCTTTCAAAGTTAAGATGCAAAAATAGCTGTTTGGATTTCAGGCATCTTGTCTGTCAGAATGTAGTTAAGAAGTCACTTCATTCTTTCACACAACAAACCAAGCAAGGAGCCAAGAAATGGGGTTCTTCTTCCTTCATCAAGCTCTTCTCCCTGAAATGATCATTTTTAGCTTTACTGAAAGGATCACAGATTCCCTCAAAACTGCCTTTTCTCTGTCTCCAAGTCTGCATGTTTTCACCTCTCTCTTCTTCCTTCCTCACTTTCCAGCCTTTCCAGCCCCATGTCTTCCCATGACCTGCTGCCTCATTTCATTTCTCTTTCTTTACGCTTCTAGTCTCTTGCTTTGTCTTGCTTACTTCTCTTTTGCCTGCTAGGGTAGAGCATATTTCCCTGTATTTTATTTAATGAGCAATATGGTTTTCATGCTTAGATCTTTGTTCCACCACTTACTGATTAGTCCAGTCTTCCCCAGCTGGTTGAAAGAGCCACTTTTGGACTTCCAGTCAATATGGCGGCATAAGCAGACATGGCTCACCTCTTTGCACAACCACATCACAATTACAACTAAAATATAGAACAACCATTACTCGGAACCATGACAAGTCAAGCTGAATGGACATCTGACAACTACAGAATTACAGAAACCACATCCCTCTAGCCTGGGGGAAGGGTGCAGATGTGGAATGGGCTGGTCCAACACCCACGTGTGATGGATAAAAATTCAGAAGGGAGCAAGGAATCCCAGCCCCACACCAGGCCCTCCAACACAGGGTTCCAGTGCTAGGAAGAGAAGTCCCCACAACTTCTGGCTGCAAAAGCCAGCAGGCATTGGTTGGTGGAGAAAACTGCTAGAGCCCCAAGCAGTGCCTCTTAAAGAACACGCACATGGATTCACCAACTCAGACTCACTCCCTCTGAGCTCCAACACCAGGGCAGCAGCTTGAAAGGCACCAGTGGCAGACAGGGAGAAAGTGAAGTATCTGGCATCAAGGTGAGCAGAAGAAGCCACTGTCCCTTTTATAAACCCTCCTTGCACAGAGCTGGAAAGCTGGTGCCATATCTGAGGCCCCATCAACCTGGCTAACACTGTTTGACCTTCCTTGGAGATCGCCAGATACTCTGCCCCACCCAACTTACGGGTTCACCCAAACTTATTTTCCATATGAATGGCTGGTGTTAGCACATGATGCACAACTTCTTAAATCCTCTCAAACAAGCAACAGCTGCCTCAGTGAGCCCCAGGCCTGGCACTAGCAGCAGGCAGCTTAGATTCACTGCTTGGCTTTGCCTGGGAATCTCCAAGCCCAGCACAAGTCACAGCCATCTCAGATGGCTTTACAGCTCAGGCAGGGTGCCCTGGGCAAAACACAGGTCGGGGCTGACCTTGGCCTGCACCACCCAGGAAACCCCAGAGCCTGTGTACCCAGTGGTCAACTACAGACTTACGTTGGATCACCACTACCCTGCCCTTTCACAGCTGATGCTCCATGGAGGGTAGAATTGGTGGTCAGTGATCACAGCCAGTCTTTGCAGCTGACTGGCCTGGGTGAATCCCTCCCATTGATCTTCCAACAGCAACCAAGGCTCAACTGTAAGAGCAGGGTGTACTCAGTTTACACAGAAGGGCACACCTCAAGTACCCAGCTTGGGTGATAGGGAGGCTGTGCCACTGGACACCTACTACATTAAGGCCACACTACCAACACAGGGAGTCATAGCAGCTCCACCTAATACATGGAAACAAACACAGGAAGGCTGCCAAAATGAGGAGACAAAGAAGCATGTCCCAAATGAAAGAACCAATCAAAACTCCAGAAAAACAGCTACACAAAATGGATATAAGCAATCTATCAGTGCAAAACTCTGGTTACAAGGATGCTTAAGAAGCTTAGTGGGGACCTTAGCAGAATAAAGATCCAGTCAGAAAAGAAGAATACACTAATAGAAATAAAGAATAATTTAGGGAAACAACAGTAGAATGTATGAAGCTGAGACTCAAATCAATGACTTGAAGCAAAACACAACCAATCAAAACAAGAAGAAGGAAAAATAATCTAAAAGAAAGAGAATAGCATGAGCAGCATCTCAGACAACTTCAAGTGTTCCAACATTCACATCATAATGTTACAGGGGGCTAAGAAGCAGAGGCACACATGTCTCACCTGCTAACCCAACAGTCCTGGGCCTGGTCTAATAATAGTGCCAGGTGTTCCCATATCACAAGAAATACTGGGAAGAGAAAAGTCCTTGGAATTTTATGTCCTTTCCACTGTCTGGGAAGGAAAGTCTTTGAAACTGTGTTTACATCCCAAGGCCCTAAAGGCAAGAAAGGGCCCATTGTGCCTAATGGAGGAAACTCATCAACACCTTTGGGTGTCCATGCCCTGGTCCTGGAAGCAAGCACCACCTTTACCTGTAGATCAATACGTAACTTCTTCACCCCCATCCCACCAACTATATAAATCCTCAGAACAAAGGACTCATTCTCTTGGTGCCCTTGGCCCTTTGTTCCTGGGACTCTGGTACCCAGCCTCTGGCCACAGTAGGGCAGGCTCGCCACCCTGGCCTTTGGCTACCCTTGTTTTCACTCTCCCATTTATTAATAAATTTTGCATGCACGCTAGTAGGCTCGCTGATATGTAATTCTTTACTGCATTGTCGAGAAGAACTGGAGTTTCTCTAATAACAATAGGAGTGCCAAAGGAGAAAAAGAAACAGCAATAAATTGGAAATCTGTTTGAAAAAAGAATGAAAGAAAACTTCCCTAATTTGGTGAAGGAAATAGACATGCAAGTCTAGGAAGCAGAGTCCCAAACAAGTTGGACCCAAAGAGGACCACACCAAGACACATCATAATTAAAATGCTAAAGGTTAAAGATAAAGAGAGAATCTTAGAAGCAGCAAGAGAAGTTAATTACCTACAGGGGTGTTCCCCATAAGACCGTCAGCTGTTTTCTCAAAAGAAACTGCAGGCTAGAAGGGTTGGTAAGAAATATTCAAAGTCATGAAAAGCAGGGATCTATAGCCAAGATTCCTCTACCCAGCAAAGCTATTATTGTTTATAATTGAAGAGCAGATAAAGAGCTTTCCAGACAAGAAAAAACTAAAGGCGTTCATCATCACCAAACCATTATTATATGACATGTTAAAAGAGAGACTTACTTAAGAAAAAGAAGATCAAAACTGGGAACAATAAAATAGCAATAAATATGCATTATCAACAATTGAGTCTAAAAAACAAACTAAGCAAACAAGAACAGAGACACAGAATTATGGATATGGAGAGTTTTGATGGGAAGGGTGTGGGGGATGGCTGAAGAGGTGAGAGGATTAAGTACAAATAGGTAGTCACAGAATAGCCATGAGGATGCAAAATACAGTATGGGAAATGGAATAGCCAAAATTTATACGCATGGCCCATGGACATGAACAAGGTGGGGGAATGCCTGAGGGAATGGTGGGTGCTGCCGGGGACAAAGAGGGAAAAATCAAGACAACTGTAATAGCATAATCAATAAAAGATAATTAAAAAAAATTTTTTATTGTTGCTGTATTACCTCTGCCCCCTTTTCACTCCCCTCTGTCCCCTTCCCCACCCACCCACTCCCCCCGAAAGCTAATCCCACTTGTTGTCCATGTCCATGGTTCTTCCATACCGGTTCCTTGACTAAACTGCTCCTCTTCTTTGCTTCCTCTTCTTCCCTCCCCCTCTCCCTCCTCCCTTCTGCCCACTGAAGGTCTGTCTATTCATTGTATTCATGTATCTGGTTCTATTTTGCTTGTTTGTTTGTTTTGCTCATTATTGTCCTGTAATGGGTGAGATCATAAGGTATTTTTCTTTCATTGTATAATTAAAATTTTTTTAAAGAAAAATACACTTTTTTATATACAAAATCTCCATGGGCATATGACATTGGTCTGTTCCATCCCATGGACCTAGGTATCTGTTTCTATAGCAACCACACAGTTTTTCAACTACTACAGGTTAGTCTCTATTTTGAAATGTTTCCTTCCTTTTAAAACTTTCCTTACCTAGTCTTGCACTCTCTTCTTATTAAGACTTTATAATCAGCTCACCAAATTTACCAAACTCCCTTAATAAAATTCCATTAAAATCTTGTTCAGGATCTTGTTGAATTTACAGGTTTCAGAAGAGTTAAAACTTTTGCAATAAATATTCCCATCAAGGAGCATTATTATTTTTTTATGTAGATTTTAAACATTTTTTTTGTTTGAGACATTGGAAGCTCAGAGAGATTAAGTGAGTTACCCAAGGACACACAGCTAGTGGTTAACAAAGTAAGGATCCCAGGCCAGGCCTTCAGAGTGAAACTATAAACATGATGTATGTCAGGACAGGTGTCCATTTCCATTTCTTTCTGAAGACAGACCACTTTACTAACATAGATCAATGTTACAGTCAAGATTGTTGGTGGTAATTAGAATGTTGACTGTGTACCCTATAAAATGCCTGTCTGCTTACTTAGAAAAGAGGAAGGGGAAATCTTCCAGTTGGAGATGCTACTTGAAGAAGTTAGAGAGACAGTGGATGAAGGCCAAAACGCTTCAGCTGGCTCTCTTCCTGTGATTTCTGCAGCCACCCAGGGTGACCTGTCACCCACATCCTCTCCACCCTCAGAAGAGGTAATACGGAACCTCCAGGCTAACTTCATGCCAGGAAAAAATGGTTCTGTGCATTTATAGAATCTCGATTCATGGAATCACAAAATTCTATTTTACCATTTCATGAAAATTGGACTTTTCAAAATTCCATGAATCATATTATTTAAAATGGAACCAGCTTGTAAAAATTAGAAGCTACTTCAAGTATTGGTTTTTGAAATACCTTATTAGTTTAGGCTGTACTAAAGCAGTTTAAACTGATGAACCACAGAACTGATGAACCACATTTTTCCTGGATGAATTGTAACATTTTTGTGGACCGAAATAATGATTTCCTCTTAATTTTCCCTCTTAATGGTTTTGTACTCCGATCTTCCAAGGAAAGAATAACACACCCAGTGAAAGAACTATTTCCATGAATCCACATCTGCATTTTCTTTCTTTCAAGTTAAATTCTTTTGGATTGTCTACAGATGCAAGATTAGGAATTCAATCCCCACAGTCTTTCTCCACTTTTTGTTTTGGTAGCCTCAACCATCAGAACATTTCAGGCTAAATTAAAATTCTGAGAAACTGAATCATCTGGATAATTGCCTTAAATGAATTCTTTTATTTTGTAGACACAGCCTATGGCTGATCTTCAAAAATTGAATAGGTTTTTGTCAGCGTTAAGAACAAGATGTTGAAGATTATATAGGGTGGGGCAAAGTAGGTTTACAGTTGTGAGTACCAGAAAAGTTTATTCTTATATTATTATTCATTATTGGATCATTCCCCATATGAACCACTGTAAACCCACCCTGTGTAAATGTTAGTCTTTCCAAAGAAGTGTGTTTGCCACCTCAAAACACTTAAACTTCCTGGCAAAACGTCATTCATTTTAAGGCCTAGCTTCAGCATTAGGCTGTTTATATAACCTTCCGGCCCCATCCCACACCAGGCAGGATTCTTTGCTTGGTCTGTGTCCCCATAGAACTATGTCTCATTTGTCCCTGTGCCTTTGCACCCCTATCATCTGGCTGAAGGCCTGGTACGGAGCTAACGCTCAGCTTAGTAAACTCTGAGCCACTGCCAGTGCTTCCCAAGTAGTTTCCCAGACCCCAGACATTACCCTGCAGGCAGGAGCAGGAAGGAGCTTCCAGGGGCTGTGAGGGACCTAGTGAGTCAGCTCCCTCAGGCCTGGGCCTGCTCTGGGTCGAAAGATTACAGCAAAGGCTGTGAAATGAGAGGACTCTGTAACTTGGTAAAAACAGAGTCTGCTGCTAGTCTTACTGAGTCTTACAGTAAATATTTATTGCTAAATGCATAGGCACTCTTCTAAGTATGGGGGATAATAAACACGTCATCTGCCCTCATGATGCTTATACTTCTGCAAAGGTCACATCTAAGGAACAAATAAAATTGGCATGCCATTACAGAATGTTAAAAGGGCTATGCAGGAAGTAATGACATATTCCTCGTGACTCTGAACCCAGACTTGCCCTGGTCCAAATATCGATCTGTCACATATACATTTTTCCAAAAATGGGATCCTACTCTATAAATTGTTTTGTGATCTTTCTTCATTTAAGGCTGTATTGTGAGAATCTCAACACATCACTTAGAATAAGCCTGCAGCTTCATTTTAAAAAATTTACTTTGATACCTTTTTTTAAAAGATTTTATTCATTATTTTTAGAGAGAAGGGCAAGGAGAGAGGAAGAAAGGGAGAGAAACATCAATATATGGTTGCCTTTTATCTGCCTCCAGCTATGGACCTGGCTGGAGGCCTGGCTTGCAACCTAATTATGTGCCCTGACTGGGAATTGAACCAGCGACCTTTGGTTTGCAGGCTGGCACCTATCCCATTGAGCCACCAGCCAGGGCTACAGCTTCATTTTAAAGAGCTGCATCATATTTCATTATATGGATGTACCCTGACTCACTTAACCAATCCCTTATTCTTGGACATTTAGTTTCTTCCCAGGTAACATCATTGTCAGTGCAAACTTTTTCAGGTATTTGCTTAGAATAAAGACCTAGGAGTGCAGTTAGTGGTCTAAAATTAAAAATTCTGACCTACAGGCCTTAGGAAGCTGGTACCAGCCTCCCACCCCACAACAGAGGGTCATGAGAGTGTGTGCCTCCAACCTGGCCCCACCCCATACTTTTGGTTCTTTTTTTTTCTTCTTATCTTTGCCAAAGTGATAAAGGGAAAACTGGCATCTCATGGATTTAATCTATATTTCCTTGACTATTTGTGAAATTGAACCCATTTTCCTATGTTTCGTGGCCATTTCCACTTCCTCTTGGACAACATCATTTTATGTTTGCAAAACTGAAACCACAGTCAGATTTTTTTTTAAGGCAGACAACTGGGAAAATATTAAGAGCACATAAAATTCAGTATTGGGATTTTTAGTGCTCCATACAAAGTGCTCTAAGGAGTAGGATCATGGCTAAGAACATGGCATATGGGGGAGGGAGGCAAATCCCAGCTTTGTGTGTTCCTTGTCACTCTCTGTGTGACCTTGTCAGGTTGCTTCAGTCCTCTGAGCCTCAGGTGCTTCATCATTAAATTGGGCACGACAGGCCCAGATGGTGGGAGGGAATAAAGGAGGCCACAGGAGAAGCACCTGGCACAATGGGCAATCAGTAAACGCTTGTTTTCATTAATAAGAAAACACTGAAACTCTCCAAAAAATTAATGGAACAAAAGATATGCACTAAAAAGTCACAAGTAGGAAGTACAACTAATAGCTCAACATATGGGAAGCCTTTATCACCTTTAATAACAAAGGAAATGCTAATTAACAGAGGGTGCCACCCCCTTATTAAGTTAACAAAAACATTCTCTGCTGATAATTAATTCCTGGTTCAGAGGGAGGTGCAGTCACACTGACAGGCCCACATTGTTGGTGGCTGTGTAATCCGCACCTCTGTGGAAAACAGTAAGGCAATTCCTATCTTCATACAAACATGTTCTCAACCTTTGACCCTGCCATTTCCTAAGGAAGTCATTCAAATATGGAAAAAGCAACCTGCACAGTGCTGCCTAGGACAGCCTTGCTTATCATGGTGAGAAAAATGTGTTTACCTTTTGTTTACCTCCAGGATGAATAGCATCCTAAGAAACCTACGCTGGGTGGTGGTGATGGTGTCATTTTCTGTGTGTTAAACACTCATGGAAGTCTCTAGGGAGTCCCTCAACCTGGTTTTAATTAATAATTGAATGAGCATCTTTGGAAGAGCTTTTAGAGTTCTACTAGCCCACGGTCAGATTGATAGATTTAAAAATTATCCTCAGCCCTGGCTGGTAGCACAGTGGTTAAGGTGCCGGCCTGCGAACCCAAAGGTCGCAGGTTCGATTCCCCAGCCAGGGCACATAACCAGGTTGCAAGCCAGGTCTCCAGTCAGGTCTGTGGCTGGAGGCAGGTAAAACGCAACCGTACATTGATGTCTCTCTCCCTCTCTGCCTCTCTCCCTTCCCCTCTTTCTAAAAAATAATGAAATAAAATCTTTAAAAAAAAAAAATTATCCTCTAAAATCTGTCCATCAGCTGGCAGAGCTTGGGGCAATTTGAAACTAAAGGATATAAAAAAGGGGGAAGGTGAACCAGACTAGCATCTGTTTGGAGATGGAGAGAAGTCAGGTGAGGCCCTGTGGAAGGTTCTGGCTGAGCCCCGCGGGTGAGGAATCAGAACCAGGTGGCCCTGAAGTGGGGAGAGCAGTGGGGCCGGGCTGCCCGCTGGGCTGCGTGTGGAAGCCAAGGGATGAGTCACTTCCACAGTCACAGCCACATCTGTGTATGTTTTGTGGTGCAGCAGGACCCCCATAGCACCTCCAGAAGTCGGGAACGTGAGGAACATGCAGAGACAACTGGGCGGAGCGGCGTCTTTTGCCACCAGGTCATTGAATGGTGAGAGCCACTGAACTCCCAGGGTGGGTGGGAGTCGGCCCAGATAATGACTCCAGTGAGAGTGGACGTCAACACACTGACTGGGTGCCAGATGCCACTGGCCCAGCTACAGAACCGCAGACCTCAGAGCAGGGCACAGAGCCCAGCCTCCCTCCCAGTTTTCGAATCCCTGGAGCTGTGGCTCTCCACTGGGTCAGCATCCCAGTTGCCAGGGAGATTTTAAAAGCACATGCATGCCACAGCCCCACCTACTGTATCAGCCTGGCCAGGGCTGGATCCCCGGAGGAATTCTTGTTTTCAGCCTCCCCAGATGGTTCTGATAAGCCCCCCTGGCTAAGAACCACGGCTACAGCGCAGAGGGAAGGTGGTTTGTCCCATAGGCTCCTTTGCATGTTGCAGAAGGAAGATGGCATTTTGTTTTCCACCATCGTGTGCCAGCTCCCACCGTCACTACTCTCCTCATGATGGGATCCATCTCGGTCCCCTGGTCCCACCACAAATAAACCTTACCCCACATCTCAGGGCTTGCTCCTCCCAGTCATTACTCAACAAGTAATCATCAAGGTTGTAACTGGTAAACTGTGTACAAAGTTGCATATATAGAATCCCAAGGAGAAATCTAATGTTGTAGAAGTTGGAACAGTTGTTAGCCCACGTAGATTAAGAATCCTTGGCTATCACTGATCAGGAGGTGCTGCCTCCAAGGTCAGGAGGCACCGTGACCCAGGCCAGAGCTAATTTCCCTTTGGAAGAAAGGTCAAGAGTCAAGGTGGGAGGAGTGGTTTGACAACCACTGTTATGTGTACATCATAGACTCTAATAGAAGCAGGTGACAAGGTCTTAAATGACTGACACTTCCTGTTAGAAAGCATTCCTCCTGTCTTAAGTGTTCCCTCGAGTGTCCCCCACCCCCAAAGGAACAGCATAGCCCTTGTGCTAACATCTCCTGGTGTCACCTGTCATGACTCGGCACTTGACACCACATCAGTCATCAGCTCTGACTGCAAACCCAAGGGTCACTCCTGAGCCATTCCAGGCCTACCGCCTTTAGTTACTGAACTAAAATCTATTGTGGATTCTTTCTTTCTTAGGTTTTATTAAGTGTAATAAAAATACTTTATATTTTCATCAAGCATTCAAGGTACTTCATGTTTCCCAAATTTCTAGTCTAAACCTGCTGGGGACCAACACTCTAGACTGAATGTGCTCTGTCGCAACGCACACAAGCATGAAATCAGAGCTAACAATGAACTTGGGGGAGGTGAGACACGTGATTCAGAAATGAGGCTTTGCGTCAAAGAAGTAATCCCTGAAGAATTCCTTGGGCAGAGGGTTGTGTATATTCTCCTCTTTTAGAAGAGTAGATCTCTCTCAGATGGTTTGTGTTCATTGTAAAACTTGCTGATGGATATCATGTTTACAAAGTGGTGCACTGATGCCAATAAATGACATGAGTGCTACATGTAAACTGCTTATCCTTTCGCGTAATTTCTGATGCAGAACTTTGGACTCAAGCTACTAAAACTCTTCTCAAGCACAATTGCCCTTAGCTGTTATGTCTGGCAAGGAGATTTCGATGCACAAAGAAGTTTAAAAGAGGCAGAGAAAGAAAGTTGTGTTGGACTGAACTCCCTTGAGCGGGATCCAAGTTTTCCACTTTGGAGAGCAGATGTTCAGCCGCCCCAGGGAGGAAGGTGGAGAGCGAAAATGAGGTGTGAGAAAGTGTGACTCAGGAGGACGCATGTTTTTCCAGGAGGGGCAGGGCCTGGCTTTGCAGCCCCCAGCCCCAGAAATTCTGGCACAGTGAAACCCACTTGCACTTGCCAAGCAGCACTGGGGGCTCAGACCCTCCCTGGGAGCCAGTCCCTTTCCTGCCCTCAGTGTCCCCCACACTAAGAATAAGCAGCTTCCCCTGGGGTTACTACTGTGTTCTAGAGGCTGGGCAAGAGCTTAAGAAGTGTTCTTAGAACCCCTTTTGAGGAGTTAGAAAATCTGTGGACAGAGGCTGAAGCAAGACTGGTCAGAGGAAGCATCTGGTCAATGACAATTGTAAGGCATCTTTCTGATGCCCCCTGGTGGCCTGGTACCAACAAAATAAAGCCCAGATGCCGCCCACTCCTATCTTCTCCCCAGCTACTAGCCCCATTGACACTGGATAAAATCTACTTCATCAGGTTTTGGGATACATTCACTTTGTATCTGTAGAGTCAAAACAATGTGACATACAGTACGACTTCTTCCCCTGATAAGAACTGATTTCAAGGCATAAATATGGGGAAAAAAAACTCTACATTTTTATTATTGCAAACTTCAAAAGTCTATATTGTTTTTATTCTTTTAAATGTATTTTTATTATTTCTAGAGAGAGGGGAAGGGAGAGAGACAGAGAGGGAGAGAAACATCAATGTATGGTTGCTTTTCACCTGCCTCCAGCTACAGACCTGGCTGGAGACCTGGCTTGCAACCTGGTTATGTGCCCTGGCTGGGAATCGAACCAGTGACCTTTGGGGTTGTAGGCCGACACCTATTTACTGTGCCACCAGCCAGGGCTCAAATGTCTATATTATATATGTAAGTATAATGATTAGTCCATATCCTCTGGGGAACAAAACAGATTTGCTGTTAACATTTGGTAACTGTTCTCATCAGGGCGCACTGTGCTGCGTCCCACTTCCTGCGGGCAGGCAGACGGCGGCCTGCGCTGAGGACCATGTGCCCCCGCCATTGTTCCAGACTCTGACGCAGCCAAGCTAGCGTTTCAGTTTTACCAACACTCTCACTGTCTCTAGAAGTGCACTGAAAGTTTATGGATCTTATGTACCTTTTTTAGGAAGCAAAACATGGAGGAAAAAGGCCATGGAAGGACCAGCTGTGGAAGGCTTCCCACTGCTCTTCAAGAGAAGGCACTGCACTCAGATTCAATTTCCAGTAAGTTGAGGGGCCTGGGGCTGTGGGTGCTCAGTCTTCAAGGTCCCCTCTGCCGGGTCCACTCAGGGTGGATGCCACAGGCCATCTGCCACTCCAGTAGCATTGCCTGGGCTGGGGCGTTGCATGCTGTATTTATTTTTCTGTTTATTCCCACCCATCCCCCTCCACCATCCTGGCCTCTCTCACATGCTGTATTTTTTAAATGTAAAGAATGAAAAAGTAAATGGGTTTAAATAAGGCATGGTCAAGCAGGGTGAACATGCCAACCGCTGTTTCTGGCTGGCATCACAGGACCCCACGGACTCGGTTATTTTGTGGCTTGGGTGTTGTGTTACCGCCCTCCCAGGATGACTCACCAGGAGCCCTGGGAGCTCGGTCCCCACGCCAGAGTTGCTGCTGACTTGCTGTGCACAATTCAGAGAAGCAAAGGCAGAGCTGAGAGGGGACCCAGGGAGCACAACGCATGGAAGTCAATGAATTTGAGTCAGAGGAGCATTTCTCAGATGACTGAAGCACAGAAACAGCCCCTGGCAGAGCTGCTCGGGGTGGGGGACAGGCAGAGGCGGGGCGGGGCCTGCCTGCTCACACAGCTCCTGAGCATGAACAGCACCCCATTTATGCAGGAGGAACCGGGCCAGGGAGCCAACAAGGGTTTTGTGCAGAAACCTTACATTCATGCAGCCTGTTAGCCAGGAGCCTGTCCGCAGCTCAGGTTCTATGTCACATTTAGTGCTATTTCTTCTCTGCAGATGACACGTTTTCATTGATTAAACACTATACCAGGTGCTCTAACAGAGTAGAGCTTTTCCGAGTGTGGTCAGAAGGCCTCTGGGCATCCTTGCGACACTCACAGGCATCATGAGGCTCTCTCTTTCTCGCTGTACCCCTGTGGGAGGCCAGTGCAGCCATGGAGTACAGCTGCCTCTATGAAGCCAGATATTTAGGGTCCTTGCCAACATGTAAAACACGCCACTCCCCTGATCTTTTTATTGTCAAAAGTTAGTTTGTGTTAAAAATGTTTTAATATGAAGTGGATTTATTATTGTTCTTTTTAAATAATATAACAAAAATATTTTTAAAATATCTCAGTTTAGCACTGGCTGGTGGTGCAGTGGATAAGGCACTGGCCTGCGAACCCAAAGGTTGCTGGTTCAATTCCCAGCCAGGGCAACATAACCAGGTTGCAAGCCAGGTCTCCAGCCAGGTCTCCAGCCAGGTCCGTAGCTGGAGGCAGGTGAAAGGCAACCATGCATTGATGTTTTTCTCCCTCCCCCTCTATCTCTGAAAAATAATAAAAAAATATCTTAAAAAAAAAACTCAGTTTAAAAAATTTTTAAAGCCTCAGAACTGCCCATTCAGTCTTAGAAAGATCTGCATGATTCTGTACAAGCAAAGGTGATTTGAAGTTTATATGTCTATGCTTCCCTACAAGCCCACCCTCAGCTGACTGAATGGTGGAAGACAGCTCTCCTCCAACTCAGCGGAGATTTCCATCACTGGTATCTAAAAAGGCATCAATTATTTTATGTAGAGAACACAAGTTCTCTAGGGTCTTCAGTTTTTGAGTGTAAGAGGGCCCCGAAATCCATAGTTTGACAGCTGTTGATGTACTGGATATAATTTAACTGTCATCACACCCCTGTAAGGTAGGGATTATTATCTTTACAACTAAGGAAGTGGAGGCTCAGAGACATAAAAGGACTTGCTTGGATCAAAGAGGTGGTGGATCAGTCATCAGTACCCATGTACTGATACATGGGTAATTAGTGTATTACTCATCTACTGGTGGGTAACAAAGGATCCCAAAACTTAATGGTTCAAGACAACCAACATGTACTATCCCGTGCCTGAGGGTCAGGGATCTGGGCACACCTTACTGGGGTGGTTCAGGCCCAGTGTCTCTCATGAGGCTGCAGTCAAGGTGATGCCAGCACCGATGTCATCTCAAGAGTTGAATGCGGCTGAGGATCTCTTTCCAAGATGGTCACTCACATGGCCACTGGCAGCTTGAGTGTCATTAAGATGTGGTAGCCAGGTTCCTGCGGAGCAAGTGACCTGAGAGAGAACAAGACTGGAAACTTCAGTGTCCTTTACAACCTAGTTTCGAAAGCCACACACCGTCACTGTTGCTTCATTCTCTCTGCTAGAAGCAAATCACTAACTCCCGCCCAACTCTTGAACAACATGTCATGTGGACCTCTGTGCAACCATCACAGCCAAGTGGCAGGGCTATGCTTCAAATTCATGGCTGTCTGAACCTCTTGCTCCTTCCCTGCACAACACACCCTTCCCAGGGGTTGGCCCTGTTGTCTCCTTATGATTTCTGTGGCTTCAGGGTCAGGAAGGCTTTCCATGATTATGGAATGAAGGTGATTTGGGGAAGAAAACGTTTCTAAAGCTCCTTTCACATGCGATTTATACTTTGAGAGGTAATGTTACAAATGAGGATAATCATGAATGCAGCAAGGCTGGTGGCATTGGCAGAGGCTTTGTCCCATGGCCTCATCCATCCTGGAGCTGAGATGCTGTTTGAACACCAAGCCTGACATGCTCACCTGCCTGGTGCAGGCTCCCTGCTTCTGGCCTTACCTGGACAGTTGCACTGCCCATAGCCTGACAAGTCCTAGAGCTGCTCAAGACATTTGCTCTCCACCACCAGCCTCCGAGGAGGGCGAAGCTCTTCCTCGGGTACCTATGTGGGCTTACGAATGGATGTGGGGGGGAAATGGTCTTTCCAACGGCCTGGGTGACAAAATACAACCTCGTGGCCACAGCGGGGGCTGAGAAGAGAATGAGGATCTATCAGGGCAAATCTGGAAAAATGACTCCAAATGCAAGATGGTCTGATAATTCAGGGGGCCACATTCTTACAGATCCACCTATTCAATAGACCTTTACTAAGCACACACAGGTGCTAGGCCATTAAAGACTTTTTCATCCTAACTGCTGCTTCTCAAAACATCTCTCAGATGTCAGAAAGGGACCATCAGTGCCACTCCTGGGCTGGCAACTTTGTTTGGTACCGCAGCAGGGAAGTCAGTTAAATGCAGCGGTGTCTGACGCACATCTTGCTGGGTGAGAGCTCCACTCCACTCACCACAGCACAAAAAACTCAAGAAACTCACACCTGTTTATGTAACTTTTTTTCAGGTCCTGATACAGAACTGAGCTGCTACTCAGCGTTGGCTACCAGATGGAGGAGTAACAAATGCAGGGCCTGCGGCGCTAAGATTCTTCCTACCCCAAGAGGCTGTCATAAAGACCCACTTAGAGGTGAGCCTGACAAGGGGTGGAGGGTGAGGGGTGGCGGGAAGAAGGCAGCAGTGGGGACAGCTCTTGTTCCTGGGCAGTGAGTCATAGTTTCATCTCTTTTTAGAATTTCATTATAGATACAACACGCCCGGACAGAATTACCCAAATCATGGAGGACAAAATGCTTTTGTCCAGCTCTGCTTTTTGAATGAAAATAAAAATTCTTCACCTTGTAAGTACCTCTCTTGCATGGTCCCATCTTTGGGGAACAACTGAGTCTCCCGGGCATGGGAGACCCACATCACACCAGCCACTCCTTCCACTTGGGAGGCTGCTGCCTTGTCTACGCTGCTACCCAGCCCAATGGCTGCATAGTGTGAGGCCAGCCCAGGGCTGGAAGACGTGGAACTCTAACAGTAAAGGACTGTGACAGTTTGCAAGTGCCATACTAGTGCAATCAAGTAACAAATCGTATATATTTGCTGAACAGATGGCCATGACAGGATGATTGTCACTGTTGCTGTTATTATTCAGAAGTGACAAAAGCTTTCAATGTATCCCCACTGACACCCAGCATGGAATCGAAATCAGCTGTTTTTACACTCCTTAAATATCATTGCTAATCTCAGTACAAAATTTTGCTTAGGAAAAAAATGAAAATCTCACAAATTATTCGTGTATCAAGATGAATAGGACATGGCTCCTCCATCCCAGGGAGTTCACAGTCTATTGAGGGACAAGGAACCCAAACCCAAACAAGGAAAGCTCACAGCAGACCCTGGTAAGCGCTAGGAGCCCCCAGTGTGCCCTGAGAACAGAGGCTGGAAAGAAATGTCCCTGTTTGTCTCTGGACAGCCAATACCTGCCTCCCTCCCCCAGCCTTGTCTTGTGGGTGAGGTCACACCCACAGAAATTTCCTCCCTCCCTGCAGGACAGCACAGGGAAAATGTTTCTTACCTTTCATAGTTGCCAGTGTTTAAGACCAAGGGATGTCCTTTGCCCGACCAACCTCAGCTACAAAATTCTACAGTGGATGGACTGTCCAGGTGACGGTCAGTGGCTCTGTAGAAGCAAATGAGCAGATTCCTTTCCTGTCTCTTCAGTCTTTGGGTCTGCAGCTCATGAAACCTGTTATTCCAATAGACAAGGGAGGCAGGCACTGAGTTCTGTGAAACGCAGTCTTGGAATCCATTAGGAAATGTACAGTGGAAGTCACAGGGAGGTATCGTTTGCTCAATGTTAAAAAACAACCTTCTGGAAACTGGAGGGAACAGAAAATGGAGAGGGCTGTCATGGGAGGTCATGAGGCCCCTCTGTAGACTGGGAGACAATGTGCTTTGTCAGGACGCTTGTAGGTAAGGACACCGGACTGGGTGGAACTAGACTGGATGATCCCATTGTCCTTCCAACTCTGGGTTCCTCTGTGTCAAGTAAAGCCCAGAGTTATACTTGGGGACTACCAAAGGAACAGGACCGAGGTCATTAGTGTCTCTATCTGTCATGTCCCAAGTCTGGGTGGTCAACATGACCCAATTTGGACTTTCTGGTGCTGCTCTGCCTTCCATGTCTGAGGATAGATGATCTCTCCCAGTGCCCTTGTCATACAGGGCCCTCCTGAGGGGGCAGGAGCTCAGATCCTCCTGAGCCACTAGAGATCGGCAACCGAGACAGGAGCCCTGGACAGAGAAAGAGGGGAAGGTAGAGAGGAGGGGGAGGGGTGACTTTATTTATCATCCCTGCTTAATCTCTATTTTCTTTTCTTTTTTAAAAAATATTTTATTTATTATTTCCAGAGAGTGAGAGGAAGGGAGAGAAGCAGAGAGGGAGAAAAACATCAATGTATGGTTGTCTTTCACCTGCCTCCAGCTTTGGACCTGGCTGGAGACTTGGCTTGCAACCTGCTTATGTGCCCTGGCTGGGGAATCGAACCTGTGACCTTTGGGTTCTCAGGCCAGCTTAGTCTCTATTTTCTAGAATTGTCTTAGTGACTTACTTATTAGTTTCTGCTAGAATCCTTGCTACTATAGTCAGTATAGTCAGAGGACTTCAGGGATCCAATTCGTTCAACCTCTTTGAAGACGTTATCCCTCACTTCCAGGAAGAAGTAGCTGAACCTTCAAGTTAGATGGTAACCACCCCCCCACCCCCCCCCCGCCCCCAACCCAACGGCACCTAGGCTCCTAGTTTCTTGGTTGCTAAAAAAACTCCTTTCAAAAACTTAACCTTTTCCTAGCTCTGGCTGGTGGCACAGTGGATAAGGCGCCAACCTGCGAACCCAAAGGTCGCTGGCTCGATTCCCAGCCAAAGCACATAACCAAGTTGCAAGCCAGGTCTCCAGCCAGGTCCATAGCTGGAGGCAGGTGAAAGGCAACCATACATTGATGTCTCTCTCCCTCTCTGCCTCTCTCTCTTCCCCTCTCTAAAAATAAGTAAAATCTTTTTTAAAAAAATTAACCTTTTCCTGAATTCTTTGAATTCAGAATACTTGACAGAAAGTTCTTTGTTTCCTGCATTCCATAATTTTTTTATTTATGAAGTTTTTATGAAATAGTTCATTCACACAGAAAAGTTCAGGAAATGATACCCACGTAGCCATTTAGGGATCATTTTTGATTCTCTGAATTTCATCATAGCTCACTTTTTTTTTTTTTCAGCTTGTTCAAAACCAAACTGGATCTCTTCCAAGAGAGCAAATTCAAAATCCTCTCAAGATGAACCGGAGCCTATACTAGGAGAGTTAGTATTATTTTATTAGGAATAACAAACATGCCCACCCATTGGTTGGTTACATGCTTAGTACGTTGAACTACTTGTCCAAGATCATCTAGATCCTAGATCCTAAGCGGTAGAGGCAGGATTCAAACCCCAATCTGGCTAATACTTCATTTATTTATTCATCCCCCAAATATTTGCGTGCCAGTAGCAGGGTGCTATGCTAGCTGCTGAGGACAGTAGCAACACTGACTGCTGTGCCTGTCCCCACAGGGTTCACTTTTTCAGTAGAGGAGGCAGTGAGTGCCAAGAAGGGCATTCAGTGTGCTATTATCTAATTTGGGGGGTTCAAGGAAGCTCAACTCTGAAGAATACCTATGAATGAACTAGCAAGGGGAAGTAAGGGTAAAGGAAGAACATTGCAGTTTAAGGAGCTTCCTGCCGCGGAAAGGCCCTTGGCAAGCCCAGGAATGGCCCGGCTACGGCCTAGGAATACGGAGGGGCAGCGAGGCTGGGGAAGGCTGGCAGGACTGGCCGGCCCCACTCTTCAGGGGCTTGTGGGCTACAGGGAGGACTTGAGACTCTCAGCTGTAATGAGAAGTCAGTGTTTTAGCATTTTAAGGCATCACTGTTACTAGTAAGCGAGGGAAAATGGTAAGAGGAGTCAAAGACGGAGCACAGAGGCCAAAGAGGAGGAGACGGCTGCCACCTGGGGGAGATGGTGGTGGCTGGGTGGGTGGTGGGTGTGGAAGGAAGCAAGGCTAGTGCTCAAGAGCTGTGTGAGGAGCAGAACAGAGAGCAGCAGAGTGGTCAGGGGTTCAGGCTCAGATCCCACACTCTCAGCTTGGACCCTATACCCTGTGCCGCAGTGTCATTTAAGAATGTGGGTTCTGGGACTTCTTGGGGGTTTGCATCTTGACTGCATGCCCTTGGACGGGTTGCTTGAGCCCTCTGAGCCCCCCATTCCCCATCACGTTTCTCCACTATACCCCACGTGAAATACCCTAGGGCCCATCCTTTGAGGGCTGAGTCAGGGCTCTGGAAGTGCTGAGATAGGTGCCTGGCTCACCAGCACTCAGCATGCGAATGCTGGCATTGCTGATGGGGTGACTGGCTGCATGTGGGGACATAAAGGGCTCTCGGCACCCACATTTCCCCGCTGCCCTGCCCAGTTCCTCATAAGCTGGGGCCCTGATGTGAATTGGCCCTCTAAATGAGAGCTCTAGCTGATGCTAATGTGGCAGCGGGGAGTGGGGAGGGGAGGTGCTGGGTCACAAGCAGTGGAGGTCACACAAGGCTTATATGTATGTGAACATGACTCTCAAGCCAGAGGTAGATGTGAAGATGGCTCCCGGCCACCTGGCCAGGGTGGTGGCAGGCCCTAGGGCCACTGCTCCGGGACGTGCCAACACAAGCCCAGGCAGTGCCCCGCACTAGCCTCTGTGAATGAGACCCTAGTGTGGGCAGTGGGCCACCTGAACTGCAGCAGTGGCCCCAGGACCCCTTCCGTCACCCAGCACAGACTCAGGGCTGTTGCTGAGAAACAGACTGTCACGCCCAGAGAAGCCCATTTCCTGAAGGAGGTGCTGCTTCTAGTGTTTTCTCGGCTGCTGTGCCCTTTCTATGGACACTCACTCACTGGTGCTACAGCACACTCGGCTCAGGGGGTCTGCACGCGTCAGACTGGCGTGTATTTGTTTTATAAATGCAGCGTGGAAGGCTGCCCCCGAAACAATGAAAATAAAAATCTCTTTGTGGAGTTTGGCCCCCTTCTGTGCCAACAGAAAAGGAGATACATTCTGGAAGAAGACGCCCTTTGTGGCCCTGGGCACCTCTTTCTCTGAAGCTTGGCTGTGGTCAGCCACAAAGGAGCTGTGAGGGCCATAGTGGGGAGCAGCCAGCCCTCCTCTGCCCACACGCCCCCCAGCACACAGGGCCCAGGGGAGCACAGTGCCCCATGAGTGCCATGCTACGTTTTTTGTCTTCCAGAAAAAATCTCACGGCTTTCCGGACCTACAGTTCAGATCTGGCTTTGTCCTCACCAGATTTCCGCTCCTGCAGGATTTCTGGAAGTGAATCTTCAGGCAACCTGAGCAGTACTGAAGAAACAAAATCTGAGGTAAGGACTCAGAAAAAAAACATTCTAGAATCATTGCAGCTTGTACGTTTGGTCTAGATGAACACAAAATGGATGGCTTTTAAATTCTTGGGTACGGAGGCACTCAAAAATGCTCTGCTAAAAGCCGTGCTCAGCACTGAAGCAGAGGTACTCTCATCCCTCAACTGGTTCCAGGGAAATTTCCTGGGAACGAGCTGGGGGAGGGGGCCCCAGCTCCTGGCCCCCCTGCCCAGGCGGGAGGCATTGGAGACTGTCCCCTGATGCTCCCATGTCTGTCCAGTGACGCTGGGGTTAGAGCTGCCAGCCAAATCCAGTTTTCAAACCAGGCCACTGTCTACACACACGTGATGTGTCCCTAAGTCCCCTTCCTCGGCCCCAAGAGCTGTTTTTTCTCACAAACCCTTTTCCCTACCATGGGGCAACAGCCCTGCAGGTCGCTGACCTCACCCTCTGATTCATGCTCATCAGTCATGCGTCAGTCTTTTTTCTGTCCCTTACCCTAAAAAAATACCTTCCACCACAGACTGGTTTCCTAGGAAACCAACCCTCAAAAACAGAAACAAACCAGTGGAGAACAGAGCACTCCAAAAATCTCACCTGGCAGTGTTTCATCAACAGGCACAGTGGTGTATTTATGTAACTAAAATGTGTGGACTTTTCCTCTGTAGGATTTACACTCCTCTTTGGACCATGCCCTCAGGACAGCGATCGTTTTGAAAGAAACTACTGATCGAATGATTAAAACAATTGCAGAGGATCTCGCCAGAGTCAAGCGATGGAGGAATCAGCTGCAATACTAGCCTGATGCAAGGTGACCAAGGATTTTTTAAAAATCCAAAGAAAACCTGATCTTCCCTCCGAAATATTTTTCTTATTACACAATTTAGCAGGATAAACTTTCTAGGTAAGATGCCAAAATAGTATGAAATGGAGGGGCCACAAAGTACTTAAATGAGAAGGGGACCTTTGATTCTTTAAATCAAATCAACCAGTATTTTAAAATAAATGTTATTCTGAACTCATAATAAAAGAAATCAGAACAATAAAATATTCTTTTAGCACTTAGTACGGCAACAGAAGTTTGGAGAATCAATCCAGTGTTGGTGAGGATGGGGGGCAGGGGCTCATGCGCTGCTGGTCAAAGTATCAGTTGGTGCAAATTTTACAAATTGTACCCGCACTTCCCTTGGGCACCAACTGCACCCCTGGGAGTACTTCCCAGTGACTCACATGACAGGCCTCAGCACAGGAGGGAAGACGACACACAACCCTGAAGAACAGCCCCAGCTGGAGCTCCTCTGAACACCCTCCATGAACACAATACTCTGCAGCCACAGGGAAGGATCAGGCGGATTAATCTGCAAGCCAGTGAAAAAAAGCAGGCTGCCTACTATGTATCTGTGCTCTTTTGTGTGCGTTTTCCAAAGGACATGTACACTTTCTGGAGAGGGCACAGAACAGGGAATCCTGAGGAGACAACTGGGAGTTTGGTGGTGGAGAACCTTTACATTTACTTTCTGTACTATATGAAGTTCTTGCAAAATGCTTATAAATGGTCTGATTAAAGATCTTTGGAGGTCAGAAATATGCAGAATGATAGACCTAGCCCTAAATGTGTGACACTTGGGACAAAAGTGATGATTCGTCACAACTGTGTTGGCTTCAGCAACTGTCAATTTCCTGTACAACGTCAGAAGGTTAGGGTTTGTGTCCTGAAGACTGACTTGTACCTCCTTAATGACAGAGCAGCAAATTACTGGTTCCTTCCCTCTTTCCAGAGCCTTTCACTCTGAGATTCAAGAAATGGTTTCCCGCCCCCAGTTTTGCACTGAGAGAATGGGGGCTCTCTCTCACTGGGGAGGGTTTTGTGGTGACCATGGCAGCTGCTATTTGTCTAGCTGGCTGGAGAAGGGGTTATTTTTAACCTTGGGGCTTGTTTGTAAATTGGCTTCGGTTGCCCTGGAAGAGATGAAGCCGAGGCCAGACCAAAGACTCCTCCAACTTTGTGACTAAATTTATTTCAAAGCCCTGGCTGGTGGCACAGTAGATAAGGAGCTGGCCTGCGAACCCAAAGGTCACTGGTTCGATTCCCAGCCAGGGCACATAATCAGGTTGTAAGCCAGGTCTCCAGCCAGATCTGTAGCTGGAGGCAGGTGAAAGGCAACCATACATTAATGTTTCTCTCCCTCTCATCCTCTCTCCCTTCCTTTCTCTCTCTAAAAATAATAAAATAAAAAAAAATTGATTTTAAGCTGTGGCACTATTAGGAAGATAGTGAAGACTAGCAGTGGTATTTTGAGAGAAAAGGAGCTTCAACTGTCTATATGCTAAGAGGCTTCTTGATTCATCACATACCTGAATTTAATCACAGCTTGACAACCTGTTCTGTGTGCCAAGCATCACTATCCCACCTCTAGGTTTCAGATCACAAGATTCTCTAGTTGGAAGTATTCTTACATGATTCTTTAGTTCTTAGGTTTTCTGGGGTTCGCTCCTCTTTGAGAATCTGTTGAAACCTATGCAGTCTCCCTCCCTTAGTCCCCTCTCCCATGGAAAAGCGATGCATGAACACACATAACTTTGCACTCAATGTTCCTAAGTTCTTGAACATCTGGAACAATCCCGTGGAAAGGACTACCCTAAATTAATGTTCCTAACCCCTCAGATTAATCATTAGAGAAACTCACTACTGTAATCATTTCTGATCTATACATACCACCCCTCTCTACTTTATTAAACTATCCTAAATGTTAATTTTACATTTTCTTGATAATTGAGGGTCATTAGGAACCAACATGACTAATCCAAGGAACAGAAAGTAGGGCAACACCCTTAAGACATCTGGAAAAGAGCTAGGTAAGCTCTGATTTACAGAGATAATTCTCAATTTACTCATCCTGTTGCCTTGGCTGTCTTCTCCCTTGTGCAACTTCTTTGTGTCAAGTGCTGATAGGCCTCCCTTGTAATTCTGTGGCAGTAATAAACCAGAAAAACAGGCCTGTTGGGTAAAAGTGGCTGTATCTCTCACTGCTGAGTCAGGGGCTCAGGATGGCAGGACAGCGGCTCTGTGAAGGCACCTGGCAGTGCCCACAGCACAGGTCTTTATGTGCTGCCGGCAGGTGGAGGGGACTGTGCATAGGTCGCTTTTCACCTCTTCAAGTGAAAGTTCCAGCTACCCACCTATCAGAATATACAATTGAGAACCCCTTTATCGTTCATTTCTATGGTAATCTTATGTTAATGAATTATTTACAAAGAGATTCATACTTAATACATGCTTATCTATATTTAATACTCAAAATGTTGAGTAGTAGAAGTTTTATTGTGGAGGGAGACATTTCCTGGGCCTCTGATGTTTAGAAGGAATCTGCCTGCATCTTGACAGGATTCACAAAGGTACCAGACACCCGCAATGCAGGGAAGGCACACAGACCTTGCATCTCACACTAGGAATTGCCAAGATCTGGGCCCTTGGCACTAGAATCCAAACATTTTTGTGTGTTGTGAACTGCTTCTATTTTCCTTGTTTCTGTGAATATGGCTGAGCAAGGTGAATTCACTATCCCTCCAACCAAGTGCACATCAACAGGGAGCAAAGCTGTGCTTTAAAGAAAGGGGATAAATGGCTGCAACAATAACCAAGTATCTTCAGTGTCTTGCTACCAGCATCTGTGAATGTGAATTCTGGGGATGGACGGACACACACACACACACACACACCAACTTTTACTAAGGAACTTCTGTGAGATGTTTTATGTCTTCAAATTCAGTTAAGATTCAGGAAACAAGGGGTCTCTGATTCTAAGCCTACGATGTACATGCAATATAGACATAGGGCTCCAAGCATCTCACATTAGGGATCACTAAGGTGTTAAGTGACTGACTCAATGCTTGCTGTCATCACACCGTAGTTCCACCTGTCACTGGGCACTAGTCTAAATCTCTGTTCCACGTGTACTAACCTGGACACACAGTTACCAAGGTACACAGACACCACAACTAACCCTCCCACCCCGGCAGTGTACTTCATGTTCTTGTGCTCCACATGCAGAGAGAGCTGTTTATTAATGTTTAGCATCCACTCCACATGCACATCTAGGGTCCATTAGGTAACTTCTTTGTGCCTTAGCTTCCTCAGCTTTAAAGCAGAGATGATAACAGTACCTTAACTCATTAACTGAAAAGATGAAATGAGGTAATATAAGTAATGAAAAATGCTGTCCGCACGTACTGAGCACAAAGAAAAGATTGCATATTACTTTACTACCATTACTTAGTAAAATAGCAAGTTATAAAATTTACATATAAAAAATGAAAACTTTTCTATATATGTAAAAATCTGTTTCAAAAATGTAAGTAAATATCTTAATTCACATGGAGCCATGGAAATAAGATTATGGCAATATGTAGTACTTTTATGAAAGAAAATGATTCTAAAAGTTTTTAAAATTTAGGTAAGTGAAAAGATATTCCATATCCCTGGATATCAATAGTGATTACACCCATCACGTATTAAAACGTAAGGTAAATTCAAGTAGGGAAAAAATACAAATGACAGATCAATAAAATAGAATCCAAGAAGAGACAAAAACACAAATAAAAATTTAGTTTATAATAAAGGTATTATTTCCGATTAGATGCAAGAGCCTGTAAAATTTGGTACAATATCTGGCTGTACAGAAAGAAACAGAGTTGGATCCTTGTTAAATACCATTATTAGTCAGTGTTCATTGTCAGAACAGAAATTTTTCCAGATACTTCAAGCAGAAAGGGATTCAATACAGGAAATTAGGTCCTTAAAAATCATGGGAACCCTGGCTGGTAGCACAGTGGTTAAGGTGCCGGCCTGCAAACCCAGAGGTTGCTGGTTCGAATCCCCAGCCAGGGCACATAACCAAGGTTGCAAGCCAGGTCTCCAGCCAGGTCCATGGCTGGAGGCAGGTGAAAGGCAACCGTACATTGATGTTTCTCTCCCTCCCTGCCTCTCTCTCTTCCCCTCCCTTTCTGGAATAAATAAAATCTTAAAAAAAAAAAAAAAAAAATCATGGGAAAAGCTGTAGGGACAGAAATGGGGGCCACCACCCTTTTGGGCCCAAGATGACTACATCTTCTGTGATCCAGAGAACAGTAGGCCAGTGCCACCACCGCCACCAGCACTACCTCCTAACCATGCAGCAGGTGGCAGACACTAAAAAACATGGACATGGAGTCTGGTTGTTGCTACAAACAACTCCTGTCCACTGGCATAGCCACAAGGCCTCTGCCTCTTTCCTCCCAGATTTTGAGCAAATCACTGGTGGAATCTAACCTGTTCAGAGCCCTACTTACCTTTATGTCTGCAAAACTTGTTAGCCTTTCACCCCTTGTAGTATGGTATGGGGTAGCGAGCCTGAGACATAACGCCACGTGCTAACAGACAACATCTAGCATAGACCTCACACTAAAGTCAAGTCCAGATGGATGAGTTACCTGTAAAAAATAAAATAAATGTATCAAAATGCTCTAGAATAAACAACGGGTGATTTGATAATCTTTGGTGCAAAAGGTATTTCTATGTACAATATACAATTCAGAAGCCACAAAGGAAGTGAAGGATTTATCTACCTAAAAATTAAAAATGGTGCATCTATCAGTAAATACTATGACCAGCTATGTCACTGCTAAAAATTTACGTTATAGATATATCTGTGGAAGTGTGTACCCAAAAGTATGTACTCAAATAATGTAGCATTATTTGTAAGAGCAAATTCCGAAGATGAGTGATACAAAATTATGTCCCAGCCCTGGCTGGTGTGGCTCAGTTGGTTGGAGCATCATCCCATAGACAAGAAGTTCACAGGTTAGATCCCCAGTGGTGGCTTGTACTAAAAGGCAATTACTGACATTTCTCTCTCACATTGATGCTTTGCTCTCTCCCCACCCCTCCTCTTTCTCTAAAAGCCTTGAAAAAATATCCTCAGGTGAAGATTAAAAAAAAAAAAAAATTCATGGACCATTATATGACACAATGTTATGAGGCCAGATAAAAGGACAGATTTAAAATAAAGATATTCCCTTTGTGTAACATGTACTTCACATGTATTAACAAATATTCCACTGTATAACATGTGCAGACGTATCCTTATATATCCTGAGCCACATAATGATGTTTCCGTGAACAACAAACCCCATGAGATTATACTGCAGCTGATAAATTACCATCGCCTGGGACATCACAGCTATTGTGTCCTAGCGCATGACTCACATGTCTATGGGGTGCTGGTGTAAACAAACCTGCTGCTGCTGCCACTTGTATAAAAGTATAGCACATATAACTAAGTACAGAACAAAATTCTTGGTAATAAACAACTATGTTGCTGGTTAATGTAACACTTTCTATTGTTACTTAAAACTTTTTAATTGATTTTTTTGGAGAGAAACATCAAATCGTTGCTCCATGTATTTATACATTCACTGGTGGCTTCCTCTATGTGACCTGACTGGGGGATGGACTCATAGCCTTGGCATGTTAGACGACACTCTAACCAACTGTCCTGTTTCCACTTACACACCTGTTGACTGTCTCCACTGCATTGCTTTCTCTTGCGCTTGACTGAATCTCAGAGTGGTCTGGTACAGGAAAGTGCTGCATAGGCTTGTGGCCTGGGAGAAGTGGGCCACACCACACATGGCAAGTGTGTGGCAGGCTGTACCATCTAGACGTATGTGAGTGCACTTGATGACATCCATGTAAGGCCAACAACCTTTCCTAATGACACATTTCTCAGAACATATCCCTATTGTTAAGTTGTGTATGATGGTATTACCCAACCTTGCCTATACATTCCATTATATATTTTAAAAAGTCAATGGGTTACCTTGGTGGGAAGATTATGCTGCATACTTTTTCTTGTTTTCAATTTCCCAGCTTAGAAGTTTTAAATTTCCTAACTTCCCCCATGTATCTCCCCAAAAAACAAAGGTATTTTTCATAACTATATATTTATTTTCTCTTAGAATGTTCATGATTATTTTTTTGTTTTCCAATTTAAACATATGTGAATTCAAAATTATATAAAATTGTGTTCTTTAGAAGTATCTAGCAAAATAGCATATACTGGAAAATTATTCTAATTTTATTACTGAATTATGTTACACATAAAAGAAATTACGAGTTTCACTTGGGAAAAAAGTACACTTATAGAAAATCATTCTATTATACATACACATTTACAGTTTTTAATTTTATAATCTTTGCATGTAAAATCTTTTTTTTTTTTTTTTGCCAAAACTCTATTTCAGCATGAACAAATAAGTATCCAACAAGTAATTAGTATGCATACAGGTGGCTATAAACAATTGCCCACAACACTTAGGTTTTGTTCCAAAGGTGAAAAAATTTTCTTTTAAAAGTATTTTAGTTTTTCTCACCATGAACAAAATATCAATAATACTTTAAGTTATTAAATGCGGCAAATCCAATTTTATGTTAATCAGAAGC
>PVIW01001244.1:48752-89967 GCA_004026585.1 Noctilio leporinus
AAAAAACCCCCCCCCCCCCCCCCCAAAATACTATTCATTCTTAATAATGGAGACTTTATCCTTGGATTTATTCAGCATCTTTATGTCATCCAACAGCTTTCTGGGTGTTAAAATATGCGTAGAACCTGGTAAGGAAAAAGACAAATTTTCAGAGACCAGCAGTTAAATTGATTTTCCTTGGCTAACTACATTGTCCTCTCCTTCAAATATGCCAAGTTAGTAGCATGGGGCAATTTAACAAAATTCCTATAGGACATTGAAATCTGTCTACATCTTTCCTCTTTGTTGAGCATGCTCACTAAACCTTCAGAAACACTGCCCCCTCATGGTGCTGAGTTCACATTGCACTATATACTGACTAAAAAGCATAAGTGAAGGTTGCTCCCCACCCTCCTGACACAGCAGTCACTGTTCAACCAGACACCCATTAAGCAGTGTTCAGGACTAAGGCTTGAGTCAGGAGTTTAGGTATCAGTGGCTTTGACTCAAATTCTTAAAGCTAAATTCCACATATAAGCCTAGACAATGTCAGGTCCACATTCACCAAATAATTCAAAATGTTTCTGTAGAAATGTCTCAAAAATATTTAATGATGACAGCAAGAAAAGTATGGAACATAACATTTAAAGGACATTTAATAATATTTAAATAATGTAACATTTTAAAATTCATCCCTTCAAACACAGGATACTTAAAAAAATGATAGATAGGTAAAGTAGGAAAAATTTTAAGATAAAACACACTACAGGCCCTGGCTGGTAGCACAGTGGATAAGGTGCTGGCCTGCGAACCCAAAGGTTGCTGGTTTGAATCCCCAGCCAGGGCACATAACCAGGCTGCAAGCGAGGTCTCCAGACAGGTCCTTGGCTGGAGGCAGGTGAAAGGCAACCATACATTAATGTCTCTCTCCCTCTCTGCCTCTCTCCCTTCTTCTCTCTAAAAATAATAAATGAAATCTTAAAACAAAACAAAACAAAAAAAAAAAAACACGCCCCATAATTACAACTTTTGCTTTCAACAATTTAAATTAAATGTAAATTATAAGGTAAAGTTTTACTTTTTTTTTTTTTTTTTTGCATCGAGAGTTTATTCACAGAAATAGAAAAGAGAACAAATCTTACCAATAATAACTTCACAGGACTTATATGCCTGAGAAACTTCATAAGCACAGCGCATTTCAGAGTATGTAATTCCTCCGATGACAAAAATAATCAGCTTTGCCCCATTTTTTCGGTCCTCTAAATAATTAGTTCTGGGTTTCTGGCGAGCACTAAATAAAAAACATAAACATATTACAAAAACTCCCAAAGCCTTACTGTTTCCAGATTTAAAAATAAGCCTAACTCAAGAAAATTCAAAGCTGGCATTATTACGTTGATTTTAAGGAAATAACTATGGAAGGACTGGGCACCAAGAATTAGGCAGGACAGCCCACTTCAAGTTTAATTTTGATCTGATAGTTTGGATAAATCACTCATCACCTAGCTCAGCATTTTTACCTATAAAATAGAGCTAACCCCCTCTCTTACTTCATATGAATAGTATATTATGAAGTCTATGACTTCTTTAAGTTAAAGAAATGCAGGAAGCAGTACTGAAAAAATAGGCTTTTTAAAAGATATGGGGGGTGGTCGCAGGTACTAATTTGGAACTGATGTGGTACTGATGTCACTTGCTGGGACTCAGGAGAGTATGACAGGAGATACTGAAAATGTATCTACACTCCCACATTCACTGCAGTGCTGTTCACAATAGCCAAAGATACAAAAACCATCTAACCGTCTGTCAGCAGACAAGCCAACAAAGAAAATGTAGTGTGGCCCTGGCCCGTAGGGCTCAAGTGACTGGAGCATCATCCTGTAAACTGAAAGACTGCAAGTTCTATCCCTGGTCAGGGTGCATTTGAGAGACAACCAATCAATATTTCTCTCTCTCCAGGAGTCGAGGAGAGGGGGAATGAGGTGATGTTGGTTAAAGGACACAAAGTTTCAGTTATGCAAGGAGAATGTTCTAGAGATCTAATGTACACCACGGTAACTGTAGTTAACAAAACTGTATACTTGAAATTCACGAGGAGAGGGGGAATGAGGTGATGTTGGTTAAAGGACACAAAGTTTCAGTTATGCAAGGAGAATGTTCTAGAGATCTAATGTACACCATGGTAACTGTAGTTAACAAAACTGTATACTTGAAATTCACGAAGAGGGTAGATCTTAAATGAAGCCTTCTCAGCGCACGTACGCGCACAAACACACACACAATATTGGGTTGGCCAAAAAGTTTGTTTTTTCCTTAGATGGCTCTAGTCGCACTTAAACGTCATTTGAAAGACATATGTTAGACTGTATTGTGACAGCTGTCAAATCAGTGTGCATTAAAAAAAATGTATCAAAACTGGTGAATTCTTGTGTAGCCATTTTAATACTGAAGGTGGAAGAAAATACGTAAATTTTTGCATATCATGCTTTATTATTTCAAGAAAGATCAAAACGCAGCTAAAATACAAAAACCATGTGCAGTGTCTGGAGAAGGTGCTGTGACTGGCTGAATGTGTCAAAAGTGGTTTGCAATATTTAGTGCTGGAGATTTCTCACTGGATGATGCTCCAAAATTGGGTAGACCCACTGTTGTTGAGAGCAGTCAAATTGAGACGTTAATTGAAAACAATCAATATTATATCACGTGGAAGATAGCTGACATACTCAAAATATATCCAAATCAATAAAGTTACTGGTGAAAATAAAAAATGTATCTTTTACTTTACAGAAAAAAATCATATGGACTTTTTGGTCAACTCAATAAAAAAACAAACAAAAACTAATCACATGAAGTGATAGGTATGTTTGTAGTGATCTTTTCACCAAAACATCAAGTTATAAACTTTAAGCATTTACAACGTTATTAAGTTTATTATATATACTTCAATAAAGCTGTAAGAGTTAGACCTGGGTTTCATCTCTAATTCTGCCTCTTTCTAATTCAGTATAACTTTCAGCATGTTACTTAACCTCTCCCTAAACCACAGGAGTTGTTTTCAGGATTAAATAAAGTAACATACAGAAGAAACTGGTACCACAAAAACACTCAATAAACAGTGGCCATTATTTCTACCATTTTCTCCTCCCAGACTGCTCTAGATAATGCACTGTCCAATACAGTAGCCATTTAGACATATGAGGCTAAGGAGGAAAAGAGAAACGGGCAAAGAAAAAATCTTAAGAAATAGCAACTGAGAATGTGCCAAATTTGATGAAAAGAATTAACTTGTAGATTAAAGAAACTTAAAGCCCAAGAAGAATAAACACAGAGAACCCCTTAGACACATCATGAACTGCTGAAAGCCAAAGCTCAAGAGAAAAATCCTGTAAAATATAACTCTATATACACTGTTTAGAATATAAATGTATAGAGAAAATGCATTAAAATATATATATATGAATGATAAATATAAAATTCAGGATGGGGATGAGAGGGAAAATAATAAAATCAGAGATTAATTACAGGAAGCTTGAACTGTACTTAAAATGATTCATTTGTTAAGCTGAACACCAAGTATAAAGCTACACATTATAATGTTCTCTACAGCGTTCCGAATATTTGAACTATTTCACCACCAAAAAAATGACCAAAGCATTAAGTCCTCTGCTATGTGAGGAAAGAGATGAGAGAAACAACTTTTTTAGTTTCATGAAAATATAGTACATTTTCATGACAATAAAGTACATGTTCATACTGCTTACCTGAACTTATTTAAAACAGGTTATCGTTAAAGAGAAAGTGACCCTTAAGTTTGGATATGCTTCAAGGACAGTTGCCAATATAAAGAATACCTGTATACTATTTTTAATTATTAGCCGGCAATATCATACCAACAATGTCACTCACTGACTTTGATTTACAGGCTTTACCTTACAGCTCCAGAGCCATTCCATACTGCTGGACACTGGGAACAATAGGGCCATTCCTTTGAATCTAATCTATTATCAATGGCATCCTAGGGCAGAAAAGAGATTCACACTATTAAGAAAAGGTAAATTCCAAGATATTTTTATTTACTTGTTTTGCCTAAAATTTGTAATTGAAGAACATCAAGGATATATAGTTAATAAAATAAAGTTTCTCTGAACCTTACACATCTTATTTGTTTCAAAAATTAATGCAGTCCTTACTTACTACACCAGTATTTAGGGCATGCCTGCATTTCTTCATTGGGAAGGCCCCCATGTTAGTGTGAGGGTTCCAGGTACCACATCAGGACCTCTGTGTCCCAAGTGCAAGGCATTTCTACCTGATATCCTAGTCCTGACATAGCTCTCAGGCCTTGCCCTTCGCAGCAGTGGCTCTGCAACAGGAGGTGCACACTGGTATAGGGGTATACAAGACAATCCAAGGGGATGAGGGAAACTGTCCTTTTAAAATTTTCTCTATTTTTTAGGGCTACATTTTATGATATACTTATACATACAGATATACTATATACATAGATTATTATTATTTTTAAGATTTTATTATTTTTAGAGAGAGGGGAAGGGAGAGAGGCAGAGAGGGTGAGAGAGACATCAATGTGTGGTTGCCTTTCACTTGCCTCCAGCTACAAACCTGGCTGGAGACCTGGCTTGCAACCTGGATATGTGGCCTGGCTGGGAATTGAACCAATGACCCTGGGGTTTGCAGGCCGGAACCTTGTCCACTGTGCCATCAGCCAGGGCTATACAGATTGTTTTATTAGTACAGTAATATATATTTTATAAATAAATAGTCATGCTGTAGGCTCATGTTCATGTTTTTAAATTATTTAAATTTTTTTGTTTGTGTTTGAAGATTTTATTATTATTTCCAAAGAGAGCGGAAGAGAAAGAGGCAGAGAGGGAGAGAAACATTAATATATGGTTGCCTTTCACCTGCCTCTAGCCACGGAACTGGCTGGAGACCTGGCTTGCAAGCTGGGTGTGTGCCCTGACTGAGAATCGAACCAGTGATCCTTGGGTTCGCAGGCTGGCGCCAATCCATTGAGCGACACCAGCCAGGATGTTTTTTTTTTTTTTTTTTAATTTAACATTTTTATTATAAAAAAATAGATTTTATTTTATTATTTTTAGAGGGAGGGCAAGGGAGGAAGGCAGAGAGGGAGAGAAACAGGTTCATGTTTTTTTTTTATAGTTAAGCGTGCATGATCAAAAAAGGTTGGGGACCACTGCTTTAGAGTAGGGTAGTGCAAATGGTACCAATAAACAGCCACAAGGAACACAGTAGTCCAAGGATGTTGCAAGAGTACAGGAAGTGAAGAAATCACATTTCAGGAGCAATCCTGAAGGTCTTAAGACTAAAAATGAGCCAAAAGAAGGTATTTTGTTTGACATGCAAATCTTAAAGGGTCTGAGAAAGTTAACTCTTACTTTAAAAATAAAAGCCAAGCCCTGGCTGGTAGCACAGTGGATAAGGTGCTGGCCTGCGAACCCAAAGGTCACAGGTTCGATTCCCCAGCCAGGGCACATAACCAGGTTGCAAACCAGGTCTCCAGTCAGGTCTGTGGCTGGAGGCAGGTGAAAGGCAACCATACATTGATGTCTCTCTCCTTCTCTGCCTGTCTCCCTTCCCCTCTTTCTAAAAATAATTAAATAAAATCTTTATTAAAAAAATTAAAAAATAAAAGCCAAAAATAAATCTATAGTTAGTTCTACAATCTTGCTATAATTAAAAAAAATCTTCTGCTATAGAAAATAGTCTTAATTCTTTAAACTTTTCATCTATAATTAAGCATGTGTGAGTGATATAAAATTAGCCAAGCAAAACAGAAAAATCAGTTATAAATTATACCCACATAAATCCCAAAGAAAAGTTGAAACTGTAGTTTAAAAGGAAATTTGAAATAAATGGAACTATATAATTATGACTGTAGAATTAACAACATGATTTGAACAAGTGCCTAACACAATTTTTATTAGTTTATTTTCTAACTTCTTGTATTTGAATATTTTCTAAAAGCAAGCAATTCTAAAAGCACAAACCATCTGTTGAATATGATGACAAACAATAGTGAGGTTTACATTTTAATCACAAATATTGGAGTCTAATACTTTTTATTAGTGGTCATACACAAATATTTTGTTTTAAACTTTCATTCAAATAAATTAGTCGTATTTCTGCTACATATAGCTATTTAAAACAATAGTGGTTTTATTTCCATAAAAACGTGTGTGCTTATTATTTGTTTATTTGGAGGCAAGGCAGTTGGTGATGTTCGTCTTCAAAAAAGCTCCTTCAAGTTTCCCCCTCCTCCCTTGACACCAGCCAGACACAGCCTTCTTGTGTGAACCCTGCCAGCACTGCGGAAAATTCCTAGCCTATCCACATATATGCTCAGATTCACAGATAAACTTACAAACAGTTAAGAATACGCTACAGATGGGGACTCATGTATGAATAAAATTTAGTGAATTTTACCTCCAAAATATCTTTAATATAAGGTGTCCATCGAGAGAGCTGAAAAGTTCCTTCTGTAGACCGATCCTTTCGTAATGGTTTGCCTTGTGAAGACTAATACAGTTAGAGGAATAAAATAAAAAAGAAACAATAATTTATTTAGTGATATTTTTATGTTTTCTAACAAAGATTTTTAACTTACAATAAGTATTATGCTGTATTTACTTAAAATTAGAATTAGAAATGCCTCCTCAAATAACTGGAATAGGTATAGACACATAACTTTGGTATTTTTGGCTTTAATGATAAAACTTACAATAGTATGAAAAAATTCATAGTATCAAAAATGTTTACTCAAAAGTGCTATAGAACTTGATAAAAAAGAGTAAGATTCTAAAGAGTTCTTTCAAATTTGCTGTAAATTAATCATAAAGAGAAAAGCATAAATAGAAAATGACAATAAAAGCAATAAAATATAAATTCATGAGAAATATGTATTTGTCTAAATTACTCCTACATGAAAAACAACTTACCAAGTCTACAGAGTGGAATTAAGATGACTGTCCCCATGGACTCCCATGTAAGAAAACCTTTAATGCAAACAGCCACACAGACACACACACACACACACACAGTTAAATGCAGAAAGTGAGATTTCTCACCGGAGGGACAATGGGAACACCCAGGTAACTCCAGTTACGAATCATGTCACTCTCATTTTCTATCTTTACATTCTGGATCAATCTGTCCAAATTTTCTTCCGTAGTTCCTGAGATGAGTAAAAATATGAGTCATATAGTTGCTGCCCCAATCATTTCTAGGTTTCAGGTAGTTCTCATGAATAACATCTTTAAAATAAAAAGCAAACATTTAAGTTATATACCCTTCAGTCTTCTTCCAATTTCATATTTTCTTTTTATTTATTTTAACCAATGTCAGCTACTATTTTTGAATTGTCTAAGATTCTCTGATGATCTTTTTTTTTTTTTTAAATTTTATTTATTATTTCCAGAGAGAGGGGGAAGGGAGAGAGGCAGAGAGGGAAAGAGATATCAATGTATGGTTGCCCTCCACCTGCCTCCAGCTACAAACCTGGCTGGAGACCTGGCTTGCAACCCGGTTATGTTGCCCTGGTTGGGAATCAAACCAGCGACCTTTGGGTTCGCTGGCCAGCACCTTATCCACTAAGCCGCCAGCCAGGGCCTAGATTCTCTGATGATCTTTAGTAAACCACTTACTGTTATGTGAGTTTTGAGCTGGATATTCTAATACATTCATGAAAATGAACAAAGTCTCTGTTACCATTGTTACTGAAGATGTAGAGCAGGATTGCTCGTATTTTATCATAATTATCGTGGTTTTTGTTGAGTAGAACTGGAAGAAGCACAAGCATGTAATCTTTCACCTTCTGTCCTTCTGCATCAGTTCCAAGTGCCAGGTCCTTATTGAAAAAGACACAATCAAGGTCCATAAACCAAATTCATTTTCAGTTAAAAGTATCTATTATGAAATACTGCCAAACTTTAATGGAATACTGATGACATTTCACAGTCCAAAAATAATTTGGAGGCCACGAAAACCATAGCTATAAACCTATGCAAACAGGCAAGTGGTGGGTACTGAGCACTTGAAATGTGGCCAATCTAAATTAAGATGTGCTGTAAGTCAAAACACCAGACTTTAAAGACTTGGTAGAAGAAAAAGAGTGTATAATATTTCACTAATAAATTTTTCATATTAATTACAGGTTGAAATGATAATATTTTGTATATACTGATTGGGTTAAGTCAAATATATTACTAAAGTTAATTACGCATGTTTCTTTTTACCTTTTCTATGTGGCTGCTAGAATATTTACAATTCTATGGGACTCTCATTCTACTTCTCTCAGGCAGCAGAGACCTTAGTCTCCCATTAGAGAAGAGCTTCTTACATAGGGGGCAGTGCCTATGCAGCACTCTGCAGGGTGCTCCGTTCAAGGCTGCACCTAAGGAAGGCCTGCCAAGAATGCTACCTGAAACCATGTACCAAATTCTCCAATCATCCCTTGCAACCAAAAATGCACAATTACAGATTAGGAGAGATTTGCTTACTATGATACCGTGTAGCTAATTTTTATACTGGTGGGGACTGATGTATTAAACATGGCCTACGTGATTCTCCTTCTAAGAGATTCTGTGATTCAGGTCATATCGTATTGAGCAAAGTTAGGTTTTACTTTAGGACGTTCACTCAAGAAATCTATTATGAACACAGGTATTTCTGACTATACGCACCTGTTCAGTTTTGCAGAGCTTTTCTATATTAGGCCTGAATTTTTTCATACAATCCTCTGCTAAGTTAAGATGGACAACTTGCTGAAAAACCAAAGAAATCAATCAGATAAAGCCACTGGTGTGCTGCAGAATTTTTAAAACATGCAATACCTGGGGTGGTGGATACACTGTAATGTAGAGATGATGTATTAAGAATTGTACACCTGAATCTATGTATTTTTATTAACCAACGTCAACCCAATAAACTCAATTAAAAAAAAAAAGAACTTAAAAAATGATACAGCATTTCTTTAATTTGCATATCCTGGATTATTCCTGTTTTAGCAACTTTTCATATGATTTTTAGCCATATAAATTTGTTTTTCTGTGAGCTGCCTTCACATGTTTTAAAAATAATTTTAAAAATTAATTTATTGTTGTTCTATTTGAGTTGTCCCATTTTCATCCCCATTGCCCTCTCCTGCCCATCTGCCCCATCTCCTCTCCCACAGTCAATCCCCATCCCATTGTCCATGACCATGGGTCATTTATAGTAGCTTCTACCTAATGTTTTTTCATTATTTTGATTGAGTTGTTTACATTTTTGATCAATTTGTAAGGGTTGACTGTTAAATAGTATTAATGGTATATCCAAATCTATCATTTATTATTTGACTTTTTTATTACCTGCACTCATTATACCTTTATCTATCGTTTCTTTCACAGCTTCTGATGTTAAGAAAATCTCAATAAAAAGTCATGGTGATTATAAAAATAAAAAACATAATACCTGATTATTTAGTCAAAGACACTGACCTCTTTTCCCTTAGACTATCAAATAAAAAAATGATAACAGCCAAACACAACAATAGCAATCCACTGTGAATGAATCAAAATTATACCTATTTTTTTGTCAGACTGGCAAAAAATATATTTTTGTGTGTGCTGTAGAATTTTAGTAATTAGTTTGCATGTGAAAAAGATGGAAAACTGCTAATTTAAGGTATGTGAATCTTTTTCTGTACAACTGATATATATTATTAAACTTTTGGGATTGGCCTGAAGGAAAGGAGGAGCTTAGGGAGAAAGGAAGTGCCATGTAAAGCAAGGGAAACAGCTCAGAAAAAGGAAAAAGGTGAGAATTAACAAAATCAAAAAGGACAATCAACAGATAGCAAAAAGTAAAATGAAAGGACTGAATTTGTGCTTAGTTTCTGGGTGATGAAAAATAAGGTGAAAAAAACGTGAATTCCTTAAAATTCAGCAGAAAAAGTTTGAATTTATTTGTCCTTAATTATGGTGCGAGATGACAAAAAATAGGTAAGATTATTCTCATAATAACATACAAGAATAATCACAGTTCAACTACTCTTAAATCTACTAATATATAACCATTAACTTAAAGAATTAAGTAGAATAACAGTCACTGGTTGATCCAATGCAGAATTTAAAACAAATTTTAAAGTCCTAGCTGGTAGCACAGTGGATAATGCTCCAGCCTGTGAACCCAAAGATTGCTGGTTCAATTCCCCAGCCAGGGTACATAACCAGATTGCAAGCCAGGTCTCCAGCCAGGTCCGTGGCTGGAGACAGGTGAAAGGCAACCACACATTGATGTTTCTCTCTCTCTCTACTTCTCTTCCTTCCCCTCTCTGAAAGTAATAAATAAATAAAATCTAAAAAAAAAATTTTTAAACAGAGGGAGGAAGAAAGGAAAGGAGGTGAGGAAAAGACACATCGATTTGTTGTTCCACTTATTATGCACTCATTGGTTGTTTCCTGTGTGTGCCCTGACCGGGAATCAAACCTACAACCAACAACAGAGTGTCGTTGTAGAGTAGATCAACGACACTCTACAATCAACTGAGCTCCCCTACCATGGCCAGCATTTCCTTAGTAAGCTGCTAAATGCTAAACACTCTCTTAGGGATATTTGAGACAAAGATGTAAACACGTTTAAGTTGGATATGTATAAACTTAGGTTACATATAGAGAGAATACCTTTGAAAAGCTTTGGGCTATTTCTCAGAACTAGAGGATGGTTTTCTAGGACAACTAACACCAAGTATTCCATGACACGCACTGCTCACCCTGACTACAGAGCCAGCTGGACTAAGAAATCAGACATCGCATAAACAGTGCTGCTTACCTTAGTAATCTGTTTCCGGAAATGTGGCATTTTTTTCATCAGCTGAGCAAGAGCACTAAGTGACGTCTAAGAAAAAAGCCGAACATTTTAAAAGCAAATTTATGATTTAGTTATTCTATATAGCAACTTTAAAGTCCTATAGTTTAAAATAATTATTAATTTACTAAGTATCTGACAATCTTTTTAAGAAAACAAATTTAAGAAATTTCTAGTTTCAACCACAATAAAGTGCCAGTATCAAAATTACTCTCCCTCCATAAACAAAAGTAAAATTGAACAGAAAAAGTAAAGTATCTTTCAGTAATGAATAAAAAAAGGAGCACAGGTGATTTTTCTACACTAAATTTGGTTTTTCCTTGGGACATTTCCAGAACAAAATAAAAGGAAGTAGAGTTCAAATAGCAAGTCTGTCTGGACAGAGGAAAAAAAAAATCTGAGTCTGGAGCTGGTAAGGTAGAATTTGGAGGAAGGGGTGTGGGAGATCAAAGAGCCAGAGGTAGCTTAACTCAGAGATGGGGAGAGGGGCTGGATCCCTGGCCAAATAAACACTACGCTACACTGAATAACGTGTAACTCTTCAAGGCCTGGCAGAGAACTGCTGGTTGGCTAAATGCTGGACAGAGATTTCAGGGTGACCTTGGTGCTATGAGAAAGTCGGCATTCTCTAATTCCACGTGAAGTAGAGTCCTAAGTAAACATTCCAGACCTTCAGTCCCAGAACTGTCTTAGTCTGAGTGTGAAGCTGAAATTCACTCCCCATAGAAATCCTACATGCAACCTCAACAAAATCAAGGTTTATCATCAGCAAATTAACTGCCTGCCAGAACAATGTTTCTGTAGAAAGAACATCATCTAGAGCCTCTACAATGTATCACCTGTAACGGCTAACATACAATAAAATATTATTATACATGTGAAACAGGAAAAAGTGGTCAATACTCAAATGGTAAAACAGTCAATAAAAGTAGACCCAAGATGATCCAGATGCTGGAGTTAGCAGATAAGGACTTCAAAACTAACATACCCTCTCTCCCCATAAAAGGGATGGAAAAGATGGATTAAATGGGTTAAAAGATAGAATTTATTTGTAAAAAATTCAATGAATGTCCTAGAACTAAATGCAATATTTGAAAACATAGATGTAATAGAAAAATCCCTTGAAAAATATAATAGCCCAAAACTGATACAAGAAAAATTAAAAATATGAATAGCTCTGTATCTGGTAAAGAACTTGTAATTAAAGACTTGCCCATAAAGAAAATTCCATGTCCAGACTGTTTCAGTGGTGAATTCTTTCAAGCAATAATGGGACAAATATAAGAATCTTATACACATACTTTCAAAAAATAAAATGAGAAGGGAAGCATCATAACTCATTTCAAGTCCAATATAATTTTGCCAACAAAACCTACCATTACAAAAAAAATTACAGGGAGATATTTCTCAAAAACCTGAAAGCAAACATCCTGAGCAAAACATCAGCAAATAGAATCTAGTGATATGAAAAGGATACTATATTCTGATTAAGTGGAGCTTACTCAAGGAATGATGGTTGTTTTAATAGTAGAGAATCAATAAATGTAATTTATCACATTAACAGAATAGAGGAAAAAACCCAATTTTAATAGATCCTGAGAAAGCATTTCATGAAATACAACACCCATTCCTGATTTTAAAAATCTGCTGACAAATTAAAAATAGAAGAGAACTTACTTAATTTGAAAAAGGATGTATCTAAATAAACTAAAACTAGCATAATACTCAATGACAAAATTTCAAGCACGTATCCCCTAAGGCTAGGAATGAAGTAATAATATCACCAGTTCTAGTCTACATTACAGAGACAGGACAAGTGGTATTAGCTACTAACAAAGATAGTTTACAATAAAGATTGAAAAAAATCAGGCTACATTTTCTCTATTTACAGATTATATCATTGTGAACCTTCTGGAATTACGGAAATGTTCTGTATCTTGATTTAGGCTGTGATCCAGTTACTCAGTACACACAAGATCTGTGCATTTTACTTAGGTAAATTATACCTGAATATAAAAAATCTGCCCTGGCTGGTGGCACAGTGGACAAGGTGCCGGCCTGCGAACCCAAGGGTCGCAGGTTCGATTCCCCAGCCAGGGCACGTAACCAGGTTGCAAACTTAGGTCTCCAGTCAGGTCTGTGGCTGGAGGCAGGTGAAAAGCAGCCATACATTGATGTCTCTCTCCCTCTCTGCCCCTCTCCCTTCCCCTCTTTCTAAAAATAATGAAATAAAATCTTAAAAAAAAAACAATCTAGCAATAATGCATTGATGAAAGTAAATAAATGGACTTTTCAAAATAAACTTTAAGAATCAAGGCAGGCAAAATGATACCACTAAGTAATGGGTATATGGGAGTTTATTTTCTCTACTTTTGTGCATGTTAGAAATTGCCTGCAAAGAAGTTCAAGAAATAAAATTAAAAATTTAAACTGACTTTAAAATTCACCATCACCATGTTTTTTTTGAAAATTAAGTAAGACAGACTCTTACTTTTCCTTCTGTTGCTTTCTTTGTTGACGAAATTTCCTTCATAAGCTTGGGAATTTCCCTGTCAAATTAAGAGAATTCTTTAAATTGCAAAGGTGTAATGCTTTACAGACACTCTTTAAGATTACAAAATGTATTTTCATGTATTTAGTGTCCAAAGAGTACTGACTGAAAGTTAAAATAGGTCACATACTCTAATACAACTGCAATGTGCCGATGTCGAAACCCGACCCAGAGGTCATCGTCTTCTTCAAGGACCGCCTCCTTGTCCTTCCCGTCTGTTTTATACCTACAAGTGGACAGAAGTGTGTGAATTCCAAAAAGTGGAAGAAACATTTTTACAAACAATTTTAAGACACAGCTCAAAAACAGAAGAGTACATACCCACTATTTTAAGGGGTAATGAGTAACTACTACTCAAAATTAAGGCACATTGCAATCTTTATATTAAAAACCAGCCCTGGCTGGTGGCTCAGTGGATTGGCAGTGGCCTGTGAACCCAAAGGTTGATTCCCAGCCAGGGCACTTAGCCAGGTTGCAAGCCAGGCCTCCAGCCAGGTCCATAGCTGGAGGCAGGTGAAAGGGAACCATACATTGATACCTCTCTTCCTTTCTTCTTCCCTCCTTGCCCTTCTCTCCGAAAATAATGAATAAAATCTTAAAAAAAAAAAAAAAAAAAAAAAAAAGTCGAAGTTCCATTCTGACTGGTGAGGCTCAGTGGGCTGTGCATTGTCCTGCAAACCAAGGTGGTATTGGTCCGATTCTGGGTCAGGGCACATACCTAGAATGCAGGTCAGGTTCCTAACTGGGGTCATGCTAGAGACAACTGATTGATGCATCTCTTACATATCAATGTTTCTCTCCCTCTCTTTTCTTCCTCCCTTCCCTCTCTCTAAAAATAATTAAATAAAATCTTTAAAAAAACCCCAAAGTGCTATGTCTACTAAGGCATGTTTACTTTGATATTCATTATTACAAAGTTTTAGGTTAGCAAAATATAATTTTATAAAACTCAACATTCTACAATCAACTATGAAAATAAGATTGAGTATACTAAAAATATGTGTTCTAACTGCTTAAACATGATTTTTATAAAATTCTTCATTTATTTTTAGAGAGAGGGGAAATGAGGGAGAAAGAGAAGGACACATTGATCAGTTGCCTCTTAAACTCCCCCAACCAGGGACCCAGCCCACAACTCAGGCATGTGCAGACTGGGAATCGATCTGGCAACCCACTGGTCCCCAGGCCAGTGCTCAATCTACTGAGCCACACCAACCAGGGCTGCTTACACATGATTTTGACGTACCATCAGCACAACTATCAAATATCCATTAGGTGAAGAACAAAAATGTCGCCCCCAATGCAGCTTATTATAGACTGAAAGTATTTCAGAATTGGTACAAAATTGACAAACATGTGAGGTCTGTCCCGAAAGTATCGAGCCAATTAAAACATTGTATAGCTTGATACTTTTGGGACAGGTATGGTGTATCATTTTTTTGTATATGCTTCTCTAACCCTATAACAACATCTCCTCTTAAGAATGGGATTGGACCTGAAACCTACATAATTTTATTAATTAATGTCACTCCAATAAATTCAATTAAAAAAAAAATGGAAAGGAAATGAGAGAAAAACTAATGTAGCCATAAAAAGTTGTGATTGTAAAAGAACCATGAACATGGACAATAAGTGGGACTGACTTTGGGAGGGAGTGGGTAGGTGAGGAAGGGGACAGAGGGAAGGAAAAAGGAGATGGATGTAATAAAACAACAATGAAATTAAATTTAAATAAATAAAATAGACCATTGGGAGGAAAACTATGATTGCTTTCACAAGTTCTACTGAAGTGAGCAGCAATTCAAGGAGTTCCTGGAATTATTTAAAATGGGCTTCCTGATTCCTTCCCCAAATTTTCTCCCTTTCTTCTCATGTGGATAGCCTCCTTCCATAGAGGGAGCTAAGGGATTGTCAATTTCCTACACCAAGATTAGGCCGAATGGCACCGAACTTCCCCAGCTCTGGACTGTAGACAATAAATGTCAATTTCTGCTGTATGAATACAATCATTTCCACAGCCCAAAATATAACAGGTCCCACATATAAAGCCATCTATCTATGTGGTCTTTTTTCCCCCTAAAGATTTTATTTATGGTTGGGGGGAGGGGGGAGGCAGAGGCAAAGAAGGGGAGCAGCTTAGACAAGAACCTACTATAAAGGAACCATGAACATGGACAACAGGTGGGATTGACTTTGGGGGGAAAGGGTGGGTGGGGAGGGGGACAGAGGGGAGCAAAAAAAGGATGGATGTAATACAACAACAATAAAATTAAAAAAAAAAAAAAAGATTTTATTTATTTTTAGAGGTGGGGGAGGGAGAAAAAGAGGGTGACAAAGATTTATATGAGAGAGATACATCAATTGGTTGCCTCTCATATGCACCCTGACTGGGTACTGAAATGGCAACTCAAGCATGTGCCCTGACTAGGAATTGAACTGGTGACCTTTTTCTTTGCAGGAGGACACCCAACCAACCAAGCCATACAAGTTAAGGCTACCCACGTGGTGGTCTTAATTACAGATGCCCAAAGGTAGAATGAGATTGCTTAATGACAAGCAAGGCTGCATCTAAGAATAAAATCTCTTTTGCCATTTAAAATTCCTTTTTGTACTTGCAGAATATCTTTAACCTTTGATTTATAAACAAAAATTGAGGTAGCAATCCTGACAATACTAAAAGAGGACAATTCCATTTTAAGAGTAAATGCAAAGAGATCGCCAAGATGAAAAACAGATTCTAGGCAGTTAGCATTTCCTGCTTTCTAGTCTATTTCCATTTAAAAATCTGACATAGAGCCCAAACCACAGGGACTCAGTGCTTCCATATAGTCTTATTTCTGATTCATACAAAAGGAAGTACTAATGGCTTAAAAAAAAATCTTACCCTTAAAAAATTTAACACTGCTTTGCTTGCCAGAAAACCTAAGGTAAGTATTTTATATGCTAGATTAGAAATGTCTGAAAATATATGTATATATGTTGAAACCAAATCCTTTAGTTTCTATCAGTTTAATATTTCGTAAATTTCTTGAACGCTGTAGGTTTAGAGACCTAAAGGATAGAGGTAATAATAATCCCTTTGGAAACGTCTGAAAAAATTGCTTGAAGCTACTGATATATTAGAAAAAAAGGTATGCTGATTTCTCTATGTCATCTAACATTAATACAAATAACACAGAGAAAACTCAGAAGCCAGCCAAATAAAAATATACAGAAAGTACAAAGTTAGTTAAAGAATATTTGATTTAAGAAAAAATATTAAGCACTATAATTATCACAAGTGTTTGGGTCTTTTTAATCTGTTAAAATTACTAAATTAAACATAAAATTTCAGGAAACTAATTTTCACTTTTTCTACTAAGTTCAAGCCATAAATCTTAGCTGAAAAATACCAATTTGGATTTAGAGATTATAATAACAAGTAATATGTATATATGCACTTACATACATACATACATAATCCTAAGTGATCCAAAGATATAAAATAATTCCTTGATAAAAATGGCATTTCATTTTTCATTTACCTTTCATTTGATATTAAAGTAAATATGCTTATTATATCAGACTTAAGTAAATACCAGGTACCCAACTGCTAAAACTATACCTATCTCAATGGCCATCCTATTTAATTCTCTAATTTTTTAAAACATATTACGTTGACAAGACATACCTACAGATACTTTTGGGTGTGATTCAGAATAATTACACCCTAACCAGCTTGAATATTGTTTCTATTTCAATAAATATAGTAGTGGGCCTGGTATCTACTCTTTTTTTTTCTTAAAGATTTTATTTATTATTTTTAGACAGAGGGGTAGGGAGAGAAGCAGGGAGGGAGAGAGACATCAATGTATGGTTGCTTTTCACCTGCCTCCAGCTACGGACCTGGCTGGAGATCTGTCTTGCAACTTGGTTATGTGCCCTGGCTGGGGAATTGAACCAGTGACCTTTGGGTTCACAGGCCAGCACCTTATCCACTGTGCCTACAGCTAGGGCTTGGTATCTACTCTTTTAACATTTAGTTAGAAGTCCAAATTCCATCTGCTTACAGGTAGCTTTGGTGCAGATAGTTAAGAAAGCAAATACACCAAGAAAGCTTCAAAGCAGCCAAATTATCTATTAACTTATAAGGTGAAAAAAATTTTAATAAATTATGATTACAGGAAAAAGAGAAGGATAAAGCCCCTGAATTAAAAAGGTTACAGAGGCTTTTGATTTCTGGTGCCTGCAAGAATCATTAATTTTTCTCATCTTATCCTGTTTATATATATGCCCTTTAAGATATACTTGCTTGTAAGTATCATTCTCAATCGGCAGTAGATCATATGCCATTGCCTGAAAGGTCAGTTCATGCAACACAGTGGACACAGGATCAAAGCCACGATCGATTATTATGAGCTGGGAATGAGTTTTACCCTGGAATAATAAGATTAAATTATTTTAAGAAACTTCAACTTGTTTGTGTGAATACTTTTTTATTATCTTAAGAAACAAAAGCAAACTTTTTCTAAGTTCTATCATATTATATTAAAATGCAAGAAGCTGATTGACACAATAAGGGAAGAAAACCAAGGCTATAAAACCAAAAGCTTTCATAGTTAGATTGAGGATATGCTCAATAATATTGTGAAAATTCTTTGAAAAAAATAACATTTTGCTTGCATTTAATGTACTTTCTTAGGATTTAGTCTCCTAAACACTAAAACTGATATAAACCATAAAAAGTAGCTATTACTTGTGCTGTTTGTGCTATACACTGCTAAGCAAGAAACACACAAATTAGTTAATTCTTATGGCAACCCTATGAGACAGACATTCTCACCTCCATTTGACAACTAGGGCATTAGGCTTAAAAGTAACTTGTCCAAATCACATAGCTAGTAAGTGGCAGAATGGAGATTCCAACTTTGGTCAGATTCACTGCATAGCCTGTGCTCTTAACAACTGTGCTATTAAAAAATATAACACTGATACCTGATAGGATTATAAATCTTAACGAAAACCTTATTTTCATTAATTCGCAAATGGCACTAATTATTAAACAGTGAATAATAGGGCTGAGAAAAATAATGTTAATATCAATCTTTCATACTTCATTTTTAAAATAAATACTTTAGATTATTATTCAAAGCAGTAAGAGGTACCTATAACTTATTAGACAAATATTTCCTATTTATTTATATACAGCAGAGGTAAATTACACAGGATAGATCTTTTTAAAATATTTAATTAACCATCCACTCATTTAAAAGGTTAAGAGCATGACGTCTGGGAAACAGAGAGATCTGGGATTGAGTCCAGCCCTGACCACTTTCTTGCTGTATGACTTTGGGTAAATTGCTCAACCTATTAATATCTCAGGATTCTCATTAGTAAAACAAACTATAACAGGAACCCCTGCTTATAAGATCACTGCAAAAATTAAGTGTAGTAATACCATGAGTCACTTAGCACAGCTTGGCACTTCGCAAGCCCTCTATACATGTAAGGTACCAGTCTTCAGAAATTTGAGAAGGAGAAAGAACTGCTACACCAGGGCTGGGGGCTATGGCAGGGTGTGGGAGGAAACATCGCTTGACCTGAAGAGTCAGGAGAGGCTCTGATAAAGAAGGTGACACTTTACCATGTCTGTGCATGAAGGAAAAAAAGGTATCAATCATTGGAAAAAATGTTATTTTCCAGGAAGAAAGAATGGAAAGCATGAGTTGTACTTACTTATTTTTGCAGATACTACCTTTTTTTCATTGAAATCAAGAAAAACTAAAGGATATTAACTACATACTGATTGTATATCTCTTCCCTCACTCAGTAAACATTTATTGACTACTTAGTAGGCCATGTGTACTGGGCCACTGTCTACATCACCACAGCCAATAGCAGCTTTTACTGGACCTCCAAAGCAAAAACTAGTCTAAATTAACACTATACGTAAGCTTACACCTTCCCTTCTTTCAGGTGGTTGACCATAAATTTTGACTTTTTACCTATGCCTCTGCCCAAAATGCCCTGTTATCTAAGCAATAAAATCCCTCTTCTGTCACATTATACTCCTTCTTCAAGCTCAAGGGCCTCTTCCTCCAGGATGCCTTCAAGGACCCGTTAGGGCAGGGGTAAAGCTCAGCCTATGTGCTCATTCTATTCTAGGTATTCTTCTCTCATTTCACACATTATACAGCATTGTAATGGGCCACTTCTCCTCTTATAAACAATCTAGTTTCTTCCTTCCATTCTTAGCTTCCCAGACCTCTAATACCAGCTGTCAGGCTCTTCGTGTTCCACCCCAAGCCTGCATGCTGGTTCCCTGAATTATGACCTTTATCTTTGATTATTTTATACCATCTTCATAAGATAATGACAGCTGCCATTTATAAAACAACTGTATGTGCCAAAGATACTTTAACACACTAACACATGCAAGGTATGTTATGTCATCCATTCCACAGATGAAAATACAACTCAGGCCCTGGCTGGTGGCACAGTGGAATGGTACCAGCCTGCGAACCCAAAAGTCGCTGGTTTGATTCCCCAGTCAGGGCATATAACCAGGTTGCAAGCCAGGCCTCCAGCCAGATCCTTAGCTGGAGCCAGGTGAAAGGCAACCATAAATTGGCGTTTCTCTCCCTTTCTTTCTTCCTCCCTGTCCTTCTCTCTGAAATAAAATCTTATAAAAAAAGAAGATACAACTCAGAGTAAACACTTTGTCCAAGGTCATAGAAATAGTAGTAACAGGAGTAATTAAAGTTACTAAATGTTTACTGAGTGGCAAACATTATTCTAAGAACTTCACATATATTTACTCATTTAATTATCTCACTATTTTATAAAATAGGTATTCCTTCGTTATCCCCATTTTACAGATAAGAAAACTTAGGCACAGAGAAGTTACATAATTTTCCCAAACTGGCATATCTATAAATTAACTAAATGGGAGAGCCAAGATTTAGATACAGTATCTGCAAAACCTAGATCTTCCCCACTAAACCATACTATTAAGGTTTCCACTATCGTCTAAAAATGATCCTCAAATCAGTATTAGGAATCTGTTAATGATTCCCAAATCAATACAAAAAAAATAAGCAATAGTTTCTTGGTTTATAAAGAAATAAGTCAGATTTTAGGCAAGATACCTATCTGCCTTTTATACATTACCTTTATTGGGTTCTTTTCATCAATCTTATAGTAGTTTTCAAGTTTTTTTTCAACAAGCTGGGCAAGCTTACTGGCATTATCTAGCGGGTTACTAGAAGTGAAAAAAATGTTCAATTACCTTTCTTTTAAGATATGCATTACAATATCATAAAGTTGAATCCTAAAATTAAACCATGCAACTTTTTAAAAGATTTTAGAAAACGGGGAAGTTCAGTAATAATACGTATGTCAAATATAACATTATACTAACTTTTCTAGATTTTATAAATGTAAACCTTATGTATGTGCTTTATATATTTAATATAAAGAAAATATTATAAATAAAATTGCAGTTCCCTATTCCCCTCCCAATTCCTGGTCTTTTTCCTTACCTCTACCCACACCCCCCACCCCTGCTGCCCCATTAAGAAAACCACTATTCTCTTTTCAAAAGAGAAATAAGTGATAATCCTTACTATTAGTGGTAAAGGGTATTTACTATCATTTACTAATGCCATGCACATTCTTACTGCTTTACAAATATTAACTCATTTTATTCTAACCACCTTATGAAGTGGATACTATCATCATTCCCATTACACAGACAAGTAAAGTGAAGGCAGAAGTGTCACAGCTAGTGGAGGTTAAAATACAAGCTTTTTGACACCACATTGATGACTCTCAGTACATAATGCTGTACAAAGAAGCCAGAAACAAAGTCTGTCATATGATTCCATTTGTACTAAGTTCAAAATCAGGCAAGCTTATGTGTTAGAAGTCAGGATAGTAATTACCTGAGGAGAGAGAAGAGGGGCTAGTAACTGAGACGTTATTAATGTTCTATTTCTTGGAGGGGTATGTTAGATGATTTATCAAGCCATACACATGTAATTTTTGCAGTAAGCTTCATTTTAAAAAATAAAGCCCATGTATAAAGGTACATAGTACTTAAGTCAAACCTGACCTCTTAGAAAAAAAATCCCTTAAGTCTTTATTTAAGATAGCCACTATGATTAGATACCATAACTATAACTGGTAAACAGATAATATGGCCACTTAAATTTGGTGAAAACTGGCCCTGGCTCGTGGTACAGTGGATAAGCGCCAGCCTGCAAACCCAAAGGCCACTGGTTTAATTCCCAGCCAGGGCACATAACTAGGTTGCAAGCCAGGTCTCCAGCCAGGTCCGTAGCTAGAGGCAGGTGAAAGGCAACCATACATTGATGTCTCTTTCCCTTCTCTGCCTCTCTCCCTTCCCCTCTCTCTGAAAAATAGTAAATGAAATCTTTTTTAAAAATTTGGTGAAAACTTAATAAAACATTAAATTAAGGCTATAGCCTCTCTATGACAACAAAGACATTTCCTCCAAGCATTCCTTAAACTCATGAAAAATTATGCCTATAAATCATACCAAATTTAAGCTCTGAAATTCAGTAGCAGAGGACACTGGTTAACTCCAAAGTTTAAATGTCACATGTTAAGTCTTCTATAAATACAGCATAATTTTAAAACAAACAATTCTGCAAAGCAATGCATGTAAGCACAGACATTACTTACCTTACTGGAGAGCAAATAGAGAATATAACATAAACAGACACTACTGAATGTCTTACCTTTTATACCTTACTCCAGGATTTTCATCCAGGGTAGCACACACTGTAACTATTTGCTCAGCCATTGCTTCCATTACAGCATCTTTTTCATTGGCATTACTGGGATCTGGACTGTAGCAGTAATAGAATGCATCTGGTACATCAAGAGTATATACCTAAGTGAAGTCAAAAGAAAGTTGCACTGTCACTTTAGACACCTGATTTTTAAAATGTATCAAGAAAAATACAGCTATTATTTGGGACAAATAATACAAAAAAATACTTGCACTAACAATGTTGTTTTCTGAGACAACTGCGTCTTTACCTTTATCAAACCTCATTTTCTCTGATATCTGAATTTCATCCTTTCTTTTCTCCCTCTCCTTTCCTATTTAGTCTACCTCTCTCCTTCAATTCCCTCCTTCAGATACAGAAGGCACTGTTTGCTTTTCACTACCTGTGCAACAGATGAATGAATCTGAGGTACTCAACTAAAATAAAAACCTAATGATACCTGGCACAAATACATATAGCAAAGCCAAAACTGGTCTATATATTTGGCATACTCTAAAAATCTTCTAGAGAAATTTTCCATAGTTAATATATAGCTTCAATTCTTCAGCTTATACTTTTCATGTCCTTAAAATAGATATACTTCCTAAAAACACATACTGCCCCATAGTACTGGTTTTACAGATACAGTGACCTCACAGACACATTCATTCAACTAACAAAAACATTTACTTATTTGCAAAGAATTGGATTAGAGGTTTACTATTATTGTGTTATTTGAAGAACATGAAAGAAGCAGCTCTCTAATTGGGGTTTAGAGTTCCTCGCTAAACTAATTTTTATTTAAAAAAAATAATAGTAATCCTCTAAGCCTAAGATACTGGATTGAGTGTAAAAGTATGTAATCAACATTACAGGTTAACTGATGAATTATGAATCAATCCCTTTGCATTTCCTTTCATATACAGCCATTCATTTCTCTAAACGTAACCCATCACATCCAGTAGCGGCCTGAACATGGGCTGAGACTGAGCTGCAGTTAATTCACTTGTGTCTGCGCTGCTCCAAGTGAACTAACAAAGATTGTGCTCAAAATCACTTGATCTCATAATTCAATTGTGCTGTAAAACTTGACATACGCAGGAGTTAGTGGCAGACGTGAAATTTAATCTCCCTTTCATTATTAATGCTGTGTTCTAAGAAAGTGCTCATGTGAAATATTAAAAAACCTGTAACGTATGCCTTATTAACATAAGCTGATAAAACCAAAATTTTAAAATAATTTATGAACAAAATTAAAAATAAACAGAAAGTACCTGAGATTCAAGTGGAATGAAGGAAATATTTATTTCTTTACATCTTCTTATTGACTTGGAGCAAGAAGCCTTAATTTTGTTAAAGAGGCTATCAGGGCAAACTGAGAGCATAAAAAAAAAAAAAAAAATCAAAGCATATAACTCCATTGAAATTTTTACTCTCATTTTCCCCCATTCATAACCCCATAACCCCACAACCTAAGATATATATTTCCTTTGATAACTGCTAAGAGAGCAAGGTAAAATTGTCAGAAAGGAAAATCAAGTCCTAACTCACAACTTAACAAAATTTCCTAGGACTTACAGAACCTCTTAGGAATTTACATTACTTTTCTAAGTTAGGCACTAAGTGCAACCATACCACATTAACTGTTAAATTTTCTTCTGTAATTACAGGAACTTCTCCAATCTAAATTCTGGACCTTAGAGCCTATTTATTTTCTTCCCATTTTTAACGTGTTTCTAGTTCCATTAAATCGAGGTTAGAATGTCAACCATTGATTCCTAGTGTCTTTTAATATGAAGTCCTTTAGCATCAAGAGACCAAGACGTAAATCAATGACATTTTTATTTTGCAGTGTAATTATATGTAAGGTAGAAAACAGAATTATACATACCTCTGTACCTTTCTGTGATGTGTTCATTTAGGTGCTATTTGAAAATATGGCATAACATGAGAAATGTCATTGATTTTCTCCCTTGATACTTGCCAAACAGATAGCAGTTTCTTCAGTGCCCTACCTAAGGGTCTTATTTTTTATTATACAATCAAATCCCCAATTGAAACTTTGATTTGAAAAATAAGTCTACCTGCCCTGACTCACCAGAGTGTGGCTCAGTGGACTGAGCATCAGCCTGCAAACCAGAAGGTTGCCGGTTTGATTCCCAGTCAGCACACATGTCTGGGTTGTCGGTGGGGTCCCCACTTAGGGGTGTGTGAGAAGCAACTGATCAATATCTCTCTCTTGAATTAATGTTTCTCCCCCTCTCTTTGTCCTTCCCTTCATCTCTCTCTAAAAAGTAAAATCTTTTTAAAAAAGAATTCTTCCTGTCATCAGCACAGAATTTGAGGGCTAGCTCTCTTCACTAACCCCCCAGCAAAAAGGATGATCTTTTGAAACTAGTTTGGGATGATTTCTTTTCATTTTCTATCACCTTTGCATGAATTAGGATGCACATGATCTTATATTTTTAATTTTTTATAATCTAGAATAAACAGTCACTAGTATTGGAATATTATAAGAAATACTTTATAATTAAAAGTTTTACACAACAAAGCAATGACTTTTACAAAGCTACTTACAGTCAGTGAAGTATATATATGCTGCTTTATATTTGTTCTCCGATTTACTTGGAAAATCACGTAAAAAACAGTCTACAGACTTAAAAAAAGGTTAGACATTAATATATTTCATTAAATTCTAATTTAAGTATGTTAGCTTTTACAATAATTAAGATTCTTTTATTTTAATGATAAAATAAAACCTTAATAGTTTTTAACTTATAAATTTATTTTTTAAGATGCTATACCATCTAGCCAGCAACAGCTGGAAGTGCATTAAGCAGGAAGGTGGTATGTGTGAACAAAGTGCTGTTTTGCGATGAGGAGAGCTAGGAACGATCCAGTGGCTGGGAAGCTGCAGCAACAGAGCATACACAACCACTGGAAGACAACAGATCAAAGAACCAGCAAGTCAATGAACGTATTGGAAGGCTGATCTACACAGACACTGAAACCTCTGAGACTACTACTGGTGAAGGGAAGAGAACAACAGGGAGCCAGGAGCTGAAACTGTCAGGGATTAACATGAAAACCTGGAGGCTGGCAAATGACTGAAAGAAGGAATAGCAGGTACCATGGTCTGGTAGAGCAGGGACTAACACTGCTAGTTTTAAAGATACAGTGGTCTGGGCCCTGGCTTGTGGCTCAATAGAATGGCGCCAACCTGCGAACCCAAAGGTCGTTGGTTCAATTCCCCAGCCAGGGCACATAACCAGGTTGCAAGCCAGGTCTGTAGCTGAAGCCAGTGTTAGGCAACCATAGATTGATGTCTCTCTCCCTTTCCCTCTCTCTAAAAATAATAAATACAATATTTAAAAAATAATAAAATAATAAAATAAAGATACAGTGGTCTGGAAACCAAAAATAAGAACAAAGATTTAATTCTCTCTCATCCAACCCTCCTTCTCCTGCTGGAACTTCTAGAACCATTCTCTCCTCTATCTTTCCGTTCTCTCCTGTTCTCTCCATATTTGTTAGAACGGATGGATCTATCCTTCAAGTCTTCTTTCCCCATCATGACTTCCGAGTTTGTTTTGTTTTTGCTTATAGATATTCCATCTTCATCTCCTAGACTATTATTCAAAGTTCAGTATTGATTATCCTCTTCTTCAATGAACTGTTTAACTGAGAGCTCACACTTCTGGGCTTTATAAAGTTTCTATGTGCTAACCAGAATCTCACTGTGTGTACTATTTCTCTGTTCAGACTGTCTGTCACCCTGCTCTCCAAGAAGCTGTATTTTGCTAGATGTGTATTTTCTTTATTTCTACTGAACTTCTCCTCTCTAGCAGCCTGACCTACTTAGAAACAAAGTTGTGCTATTCTGTCACCTCACTTGAGCCTTAGGTTTAGGCGGCAGAGTATACTAAATACAGGCACTTCCACCAGAGGAGGAAGGCAGAGAGCTTCTCTTCCTGAAGGCTCAAGGCATAAAAGCAAACCACCAGGGCTTTTCTGAGCCACCCAAATAATTTTAACCTAGGACTCACTGATCCCTTAGAGCCAAACTCTTCCTGAAACCCTGAAACCTGTCATTTTAGGACAGGGAGCTACCTGATCTGGTCTCCAGGTGAGTGCCCAGAGCCTGAAGAAAGACATCTACCCCCGGTTTCGCCCCCAGTGCATAGGAGGCTAAGGCCTCCCTTGTACCCGGAGGCCTGCAGGACCCGACAGGTACTTAAGGACAAGAAGAGAAACTGGAGTCGGTTGTGGTAGAAAAAGGAGTCACATTCACATACAACATCCTTTGCTCTCTCATGAAATATACAATTTTGTATCTTGCTTTTGTCACTTTAACATGAAAAATTAAACATTTACCTAAAGCATTAAAATTTCCTAGAAATCTCATTTTCAAGGGCCACATAGTCTTACATACCATTATTTGTTAACACCAAGAATTTAACTGGATTTATTTATTGCTAGGAATTTAGCATAACTATTTATTTGATTACTTCTTTAAAATAACCTTGAAGCCCTGGCTTGTGGCACAGCGGATAAGGTGCTGCCCTGCGAAACCAAAGGTTGCTGGTGTGATTCCCAGCCAGAGCACGTAACCAGGTTGCAAGCTAGGTCTCCAGCCAGGTCTGTAGCTGGAAGCAGGTGAAAGGCAACCATATATTGATGTCTCTCTCCCTCTCTGCCTCCCTCCCTTCCCCTCTCTCTAAAAAAATAATAAACAAAATCTTTAAAAAAAAAAAAATCAAATCAAATTAAAACACAATAACCTTGAAGATATAAACCATTTCAAGCTTCTTGATATAGAATAGCAAATTATTTTCCAAAAGGCTGTCTCAATCTATGCTTCCACTGGCATTTATAGTACTATCTGCTCCCTTAACCACTAGGAGCAGAATTTAATGTATATACATTAAAAAAAAATCCCTCTGCCAATTTAGTTGACGAAAAATGGTGCTTTTAGCTTGCATTTTTTCCCATCATGAATTTTATGAAATCACAAATAAGGTATAAAATGTTAAAACCCACCAGTAACCAGTATGTAGGCCAGTGACTATATGAATTTTTTCTACTGTCTACTGGAGTTAGAAGAAAAGAAATTGGTATTACCAAAATAACATTGTAGGTGGGAATAAGCCAAAGGATGTGTAAGAAAATGTATTCTCAGATACTGTAAAGAATAAAGAAATCTGATACTTTGTTCTACTCTAAAAGTTTAGCTTTAAGTCATGAGTTAAATCATGGCTGGATTATATACTAAAGAAATTCCTTTGACATTATATATATATATATATATATATATATATATACACACACACATATACACATTTACATATGCATGCATGTATGTCTACTAAGAAAATCACTAAGATTAATCCTGAAAATTATTCCATGGTTACTTATTTCAAGTACATTTTGATACTCTCAAAAATTATGGCTGCAGGTCTCCAGACAGCTCCGAGCTGGAAGTAGGTGAAAGGCAACCATACATTGATGTTTCTCTCCCTTTCTCCCTTCCCTTCTCTCTAAAAATAATAAATAAAATCTTAAAAAAAAAAAAAATTGGCTGCCCTTATCGGTATGGCTCGGTTGTTGGGGTGTCATCCTGCAAAGTGAAAGGTCATTGTTTCAATTCCTGGTCAGGGCACATGCCTGGATTGTGGGTTTAGTCCCCAATTGGGGTGGGTATGAGAGGCAACTGACTATATGTTTTTCTCTCCCTCTTTTTCTCCCGTCGTTACCCTCACTAAAAAAATTAGTAAATGAGATCTTTTAGAAAATTTGGCTAAATAGGAACTATAAGAGTAACAAATCATTCAAAGGAACTCTTTTAACATTTTATACAATTAAATTCTGCTTTCATATATGGGAGAGAGGGGAATTTTTCACTTACATATTTTTAGTGACAAGAGTGCAAATGAAACAATCTTCTAACAGAAAAAACCTAATCAAGCCACTTTATGGCACTATTTTTCTAATAAAGGATATTTTATTATACTTTGGATTTTCTGTGAGAAAAGTCATGTCAATGTCAATAGTAAACAGATTGAAGAACATACTTTTTAAAGGTTCAAAATACTCACCTTTGATGTTGGAGAGATAAAATAAAGAGCTTTCATTTGCCTGACAGGTTCTCGATTCTTATAAATATTCTCCACAACTAATAAAAGAAAGTCATTTTGTATAACCAAGTATTTACACACTTGAAACATTTTAAAAATAAACATTACTACAGTTATTTATAATAATAGGGAAATATATTTACATATATTGGGTTTAACATTTTCTTCATCTTTGACATAGTAAAAAAATCTTAAAAATGTGTTTTTTTCTAAGGCTAAACTCTGGGCTAAGTGCTACCATGAGGAAAAAGATGGAACAGTTATTTCATAGTTAGGTCTACTAGCAAAAGCAATCAACTTGCCATGAAGAAACCAAGAGAATGCATTAAAAAAAAAAAATATGTACTTCTTTTAAAAACTATCCTACTTTTAATAATAGCAATACCAGGCTAAGCACTTTACATGAATTATCCATTAGACATCATAATAACCCTGTAGGAATTTTACAAGTGAGAAAACGGAGGTTTAAAGATTTAACTTGTCTAAGTGACACAGAAAGTAACTTGTGACAGCATAATTTTTTCCATAATCATATATTAAAACTAATTTGAACTTGTAATCCATTGCTTCATTTCTAGGTAATAAAGAGAAACTTACAGTCAGCATTATACATTTGTATACAAAAGTTGATTTTATGACATAGATCTTACTATCCACTAAAAGCAATTCATGTGAGTGATAAACATTCATCAAAACACTGAGGCAAATCTAGAGCATCAAAGTACAAAATCATAACAAATATGTACGAGTAAAAAATCTGGAGAACAAATTCAACAAAGCAACTTAGAGGCACTTAATTATGTATCTAGGCAGATGGGGCAGGGGAACTTGAGTTACAGGGTTGGTCTGATGTTTCACATAGAAAAGAAGGATGCCCAGTGTGATTATTATGTCTAGTTATTAAAAAATGAAACATGACCCCCCTCACAAACACGATTACTAACTAAAATTTATTGATACTTCAAACTTTTCCACTCACAATTAAACAAGTTTCCATGAGTACTGGTAACACTTACCAGTTATACCCTCTGCCAGAAGATCTGTCATTTTACAACAGGATGCCAAAAGTTTAGTGGTAAATTCATCTAGGAGCATTATCTTGAATGGAATATAAAATTTAAAATAGTAAAACATTTGGTAAGAATTCACAAAAAAAGGAAGTTAATCCATTAAACCTACTCAAGCTTATAAACATTTGATAACACAAAATATGAGGACAGTAGGTAAAATGATCTCAACCTATCTTTTAACTTGCATGACCTGGAGATTTAGTTTCTTAATATTGTATCTGCAGTTATTGTATACAAGTGAGCAAATAAAAATATTTCCATTTTGAAGCAGAGAATGTTCATTTTAAATGTAGATTATGTTTAATATCAAATTTTCTTTAAATTATAAAATGCCACTTGAATAAAAGTAATTGTTCAAGGCATTGTTCAAGTATTGTACATCGATTAATTAATTTTAATATTTACAACTACTCTACTACCATTCTCATTTTATAGAGAAAGAAATGGAGACATAAGAGAGATCACATAATTTGCCCAAGAAGCCATAGCTCTTCAGTGGAGCTAGGATTTGAACACAAGTGGTTTGGTTCCAGATTCTGTACTCCTATTTATAGAAGTATTATAAGGACAATATATTGAAGTACTCAACATGAGAGCAAAATATGAAAACTCTACCTTCCATTCCTCTTCTTTCTTGCAGTCATCAAATACTGTTGCTTTTATCTCTGAAAAAAAAAAAATTTAGGAATTTTAATTAACAATTAGAAATATAATACAATAACTACTTAAAAGGTCCAAGATAGCTGGGGAAATATCCAATTTGAAATTCTTCTAAGCTACATAAAGAGGATTTATTCTTGTTAAACTCTGTATGTAAAAATCCAGTTCTCAAAAAAAAAAAGAAAAAAAAATCCAGTTCTCTTTATAACCTAACCTATATGGTAACATTTAAGCTGTAATATATTTTTATTTTTTAAAGATTTTATTTCATTATTTTTTAGAAAGAGGGGAAGAGAGAGAGGCAGAGAGGGACAGAGACATCAATGCATGGTTGCGTTTCACCTGCCTCCAGCCACAGACCTGACTGGAGACCTGGTTTGCAACCTGGTTATGTGCCCTGGCTGGGGAATCGAACCTGCGACCTTTGGGTTCGCAGGCCGGTGCCTTAACCACTGTGCTACCAGCCAGGGCTGTAATATATTTTTAAACATTTGAGAAAAAGGGTATAATAAAAATGGCTAATATATTTAAGTATAAAACCATCCAGAAAACATTTCTGAAAGTATTATCTGATCTGCTTTTCCTTATTTATTTAAATCACAAGTAAGCTAGATGAAAACGAACAAACAAAAAATTCTACGGGAAAATCCCTAACTAGCTCATTGCTAAACTATGTTGTCAGATATAAATAAAACTGGATTAAGTACTTTTCTTTCTGATTTACTACATTATAATTTGGGATAAAATATATCACTGAGGATAAAAATATATAATATCCAGTCTTGATTTATAATCAGTAATTACCTACATGTTCCCTGCAATGATTTTCAAAACTAATCTAAATATGTTTCTCTGTTTCTCTCCCTCTCTGCCTCTCTCCCTTCCTCTCTTTCTGGAAATAATAAAGTCTTTAAAAAAAAAATCTGAATATATTTTTAAATTAGTTCCCTATTTTTTCTTACATAGTAAATAAAATACATGTAGGCAATTCACAAAAATATCTATTACTCTAGTTTATAAGGCAATTCCCACATTTACTATGTTTTATTAATTTTCAATTTATTTTGAAAACTGTAACAAATGAAATATAATAAAATGTAAATTATAGTAACTTTAATTCTTGGTAATGAAATATTTATATAATTCATTTAAACTTTTCTATTTCCTAGTTCACATTTGTTTTTTGTTTCTTTTATTAATTTGAGAGAGAGAGGAAGTGGAGTGGGGAAGAGATGGAAACAATGATTTGTGTTTCCATTTATGCATTCATTGGTTTCTTCTTGCATGTGCCCTAAGCTGGGATGGAGCCCACAAACCTTGGTGAATCGGGACAATGCTCTAATTAATTGAGCTACCTGGCCAGGGCCAATTTATATTTAATGGTTTTGGAAATTTGCCATCAAAGTTTTGGTATCATATTAAAGAATGACATGTTCAAACACAGAGTATATTTATTAAGGGTTACTAATACTCATTATAAGATTTGATTGAGAAGGTTTGAAAGTGTTAAGAAGTATCAGTTAAGATGCTTATTCATTTGCTAGGAAAATTATAATGTTATATAAGTATTGTGGCAAAAGTCTAATGTATTTAACCATATTTAAGCCAAAAGCACTGGTTTCTGGTACCATACAGGCAAAGATGAAGGATTTTTTTCAGACGGAGCTCAACACTTCGATTCCATTTCCCTTTCTTTATTCCTCTATACTTCAAACAAGTTGAAAAATCAAAGACCTTTTTGCTTGCTTTTATTGGATTTATGTCTTTCTCTTAAGAAATGAATGCTCATGGAATTTACAATGGAACAGACTGAAGAGCTCCCTAGGCAGAACTCATCTCCTTAGTCTTTAAAAACTTTAGGAACTGCACTATCCTATTTATTAGAAACTAGTCACACATGGCCAGTAAGCACCTAAAATGTGGCTAGCTTGACTGGGATGTCCTGCAAATATAAATTACATATCAGATGTCAAAGACTTAGCACACACAAAAAAGAATGTAAAATATTTTTTTCTATTGATTATAGGTTCAAATGATAATTTTGGATATACTGGGTTAAACCAAATACATTAAAAATTAATTTCACCTGTTTCTTTTCACTGTTTTAAAATTCAACTACTAGGAAACTTTAGATACGTGGCTTGCATTATAGTTCTACTGGAGAGTGCTACCTTAGAATCTGAGGATACCTAGACCATCAGTGTAGGCATCCTAAAAATAAATAATAAAGAAAGAACTAGTTCTGTGCACAGAGATTAGAACCATCAATAAAAAGAGATATGGTCACGGGTAGGATGTTTGGACAGGAATCAAAGGAAACCATGTTACAAAACCTTACAGAACTTAAAAAAGGTAGTTCCTTTACACGCTCATGAAAATTACTTGACCTAGGTCCATTTCTCTAGTACTCTAACTAACAATGCTCCTACTTCACAGTGCTTGCTCTACTCTCCCTCAGAGACCATATTCATCACCAAAGTTTCATCTATCAGGCCAATCTTTCAATTTATTTTCCAATGTTACTGAGATATAATTAACATATAATGTATAACTTTAAAGTATAATTATTGATTTGATACATATATTACAATGTAATTACCACCTTGGCGTTAGTTAACACCTCCATCACCTCACGTAATTCCATTTCTTTTTGGGGGTGAGAACATTTAAGATCCATTCGAGAGCAACTTTCAGGTGTATTGCCCAGTACTGTTACCTACAATCATCACCACAGTGCCGTCCCTTAGATCACCACAATTTACTCATCCTCTAACTGGAAGTTTGAACTCTTTGATCAATTTCTCCCCATTTCCCATGACCCCCAGCAGTCCTTCAATTTTCCACACATCTTACAGCCCATCCCTCCTTGAACTGAAGTTAATTACACAATACAAGACTAAGCACCTACATGCCTCAAACTGAGATTTTTTTATAAAGACATGACCAGAATGAAAAGACATAAAACAAAGACAGTTAATTAAAACCAAAACATACATGCTTATATTTGCATAGAAAACTTCAATAATTTATTATTTGTTGACTTTTTTAGAGAGGAAGGGGAGGGGAGGGGAGGGGAAAGGAGGAGAAAGGGAGATAGAGAGAGAGGAGAGATTTGGACATCGTTCATTGTTCCACTTGTGTACATTCTCATCGGTTGCTTCTCCCATGCACCCTGATTGTGGATCAAACCCACAATCCTGGTGTACCGTCATGACATTTTAACCAACTGAGGGCAAAACTTCAAGAAGAATTTTGAAAAAGCCTAAGAGTGGTTAGTTATGTCTGGAGAGGAAGAATGGAGACTGGGTTGAAAGCTATGATATTTTTATTTTACAATCTTTTCTGCTATTATTATTATTATTTTTTTGCCATAGCAAATTATTTACTGATGACTTTAAAATGTTAACTACAAAAATTATGAAGGAGCATGGAAAATATGCCAATAATATTTTTTTAGTAAAAAAACATGTTTTTCCTTCTCTCTGCTTCTCTCCCTTCTTCTCTCTCTGGAAATAATAAATAAAATCTTAAAAAAAAAGAAAAAAGAAAAAAAAGAAAGACCTTTCCTTAAAAACAAAACAAAACAAAACAAAAAAAAGACAAAAAAATACATCTGAAGCTATATAAACCTAAAAGAAAGTGTGAAGAGAGAGAAATGTTACCATTTACTATGTAAAGAATTGGCTCGCTCTGGCTGGTGTGGCTCAGGGGACTGAGCTCCCGTCTGGGGACAGAAAGGTTGCTGGTTTGATCCCTCGTCAGGGCACAAGCCTGGGTTGCAGGCCAGGTCCCCGCTTGGGGCATGTGACAGGCAACCAATGGATGTTTCTTTCCCTCTCTTTCTCTCTTCTTTCCTCTTTCTCTAAAAATAAATAAATAAATAAAATCTTAAAAAAAAAAAAGGGCTTGGCTCAAATAGATGATTACTTTCATTATGTTTCCAGGTTCACTTACTCTAAAGTTCCCTCTAAAACATGAAATACAGTTATTACATTAAATACTGTTTTTAATTTTAATTTATTTTTATTTAAAATATTTTATTTATTATTTTCAGAGAGAGGGGAAGAGAGAGAGGCAGAAAGGGAGAGAAACATCAATGTATGGTTGCCTTTTACCTGTCTCCAGCCACAGACCTGAATGGAGACCTGGCTTGCAGCCTGGTAATGTACCCTGGCTGGGAACTGAACTATCGACCTTTGGGTTCGCAGGCCAGCGCCTTATCCATTGTGCCACCAGCCAGGGTAAATACTGTTTATAGACAAGAAAGAAAATAGACTGTACTGAATAAGGAGAAAAAAAGAAATGTGGCTTGAAATTGCTTTTAGTTGATTTACTTACTTAGTTATGCAGTGCGTTTACTTGCTAAATAAACTTAAAACATTTTTATTTAAAACTTTCTATCAGTGATATTTTTGTCAATACTTCTCTGCAACAAAACCTAACAAATGAGAAATACCAAGCATTTTAAACATGGAATTTAGTTTTGTAAATAAATGGAGCCTTTGTACTCAAAATATTGTTTGTTTTTTTCAACAGGTAGTCCTTAAAAATTGGCTCCTTCTCCTGTTTTAGGTTTCAGCTCAAATGTCACCTCTTCTGATACCTTTCCTGATCCACCTACTACATTAGCCCTTCTCTGTATGTCACAAACTAATCAGGTTTATTCTTTATCTGCATATTTATTTTCTATTATCCTCCACTTGAATACAATCTTCAAGAAGGTTAGGAACCTGTCCACCTTCTATTGCTAAGGTCCCATATGAGTTCAGTTAATATTTATTGCATAAAGGGGGCTTTAGGTAGCAAAAACTGAGGTAAACTTACAAACTGATCTACTGTTGACCTTTAACAAGCACTGGTACCCACTGCATTCTGCTAGGCCTGCTCTGAATTTAAGCTCCAGAAGACACAAACAATGGGCCTACCTTCAGGAAGCTGCTCACCAAAGCAGGCAGCAGTAACACGTCATTTGTGAAGAATAAACTAGATGCTACAGAAATATAAGAAGCTGAGTCAAAATGAGAAGCCACCCTGAAAGTACAGCCTCACCTGAACTGAGGCTTGAAGACTGGCTAAAATTTAGAAAGGTGAAGGATAGAGAAACTGGTGTCAAGATGTGCAGGTAGATGTAGAGATGAGTAAACAGTATGGACAAGCTGAATATCAAGGTTATACAAGGGAAAATTTGATAACAAGGTAGGCTGGGGGTCATGCCTTCAAAAGCACCCTTTTAAATGACCTTTAGGCAACTGTGGGGATGGGTGGGGTGGATCACTGCTGGTCTTCAAGCAGATCACAGCACAGTACTGTTCCAGAAAAATTATTCTGGCAGCTACTGGCCAGGTGGACTGGAGTGAGAAAGAACAAAGATGTTACTAGACTGAGCTCCGAATGAGGGTTTAAACATAGTAAGTCACGGACAGGTCACACCTTACTTTGCAGCCAAAAGACCAGGGTGTGAAAACTACACCTGTATTTAATAGTTGTCTAAGGTTTCATTTTTTAATAGCTTTGAGATAAACTGTGCATAGCATATACAGTTGACTTTTGAACCATGTGGGAGTTATGGGCACCATCTCTTTGCAGCCAAAAATCCATGTATAACTTTTGCTCCCTAAAAGATAATTACAGTTGTCCCTCAGTACCTGTGAGGGATTACCCCACCCCTCCCATGGGCAACCACTCATCTGCTTTCCATCACTGTAGATTTGTCCATTCTGAACATTTCACAGAAGCGGAGTCATACAGTGTGAGATTCTTTGTGACTAGTTTTCTTTTCATTTGGCATCATTTCTCAAGGTTCCTCAATATTGTGGCATCAGTACTTCATCTTTTATTGCCTAACATTCCATTGTGTGATTATACCACATGTTATTTATCTGTGGACGTTTGGGTTGTTTCCACTTTTGACTATTTTGAATAATGCAACTCAGAGATGGAAAGTTACTCAGTCTTCATATATGTAACAAATGCCTGGCACAGAGTAAACATCCAGAATAATCAGTTCTTTTCTTCCAACTTTGTGGGGAAACTGAAGGAGGGTTAGGTTCCTACCCTGACCTAACTGCATTAAGCTTCAACCCAGCAAAACCATCTCCTGCCGCACTCCTGCTCCTCCAGTCAGCCTCCCCGCAGCATGGATCTTAGGGCATCATCTCAGAACCCCCCCTTTTCCTCTGTTGAGTAAACACCGTCTTCTCTTTTAGTTATGTTTCTATGTACACAAAGGTTCTAAGAACCAGTTTTTAAATCCCTACCCGAGGACATTTTTTTCATCAGAGAGAAAGCAGCATTAATAGGTTGCCTTCTTGTAAATGCCTAACTGGGTTTCGAACCTGCAACCAGGGCATGCGCCCTGACCTGGGAATTGAACCTGCGGCCTTTCAGTCTCCAGGGCAACTGCTCCAACTCACTGAGCCACACCAACCAGGGCCATTTTTAACTCCCATCTCTCTCCTTCCCTCCAGTCTCCCGCCTTCTTTAACTTACACTCCATCTGGATATCCTAGGATGTGAACAGCACAAAATGGAAGTTTTCTTGCCTCTAAACGCTCCCTCTCTTGCCCAGTGTCCATGCTATCTAGCCTCCCATTAACTGTCATGAACCTTTATTTTCCCTGACACACGCATTCGTTACCCACTTTCATATAAATGTATTTAACTGCGATGGCGATTTTAAAACATTACCGTAAACTTCAAAGTCAGCCACGTAAATCCTAATAAAACAACCGTATTAGTCAATTTTTTAAAAGGTTTTTTCTAACTTTTTTTCTTTTCCCTTCTCTTTTTTTCGCTTGGTTTTAGCACCTGGTGTGTTAAGCACGATGCTAGTTATGATCTGGGCTTTTCACTGCACACCGGGAACCGTGGCTCCCAGAATTTTAACTCAAGTCCTTTCTGTTCTTCGCGCAGCGATCAGGGATCCAGAAGCACTAATTACATGTTGCTCCCCCTCCACGACGAGTCCTTAATGACTCTGCACCCAGCAATGCCCAACAATGACGGCTCTTCGCGGCGGGTGGCTGCCCTTCTTCTCCCACCCGGCAGACGCAGGTCTGCAGCAACCGGGGCCGAGTCCCGGCCGCAGGGGCAGAACGGCGGCGACCCGGAGGCAGCCGGGTGCCGGGAGCCGCGCGCCCGGGCAGAGTGGGCTCCTTCCCGCACAGAGCAAGGGAGTGTGTTGTGACAGTGAACCCCCCCCTTGTCCTTACGCGAGCACGCGGAGTGAGCAGCTCCGGACCCCGGACAACCGACACTCGAGCGTGCGGGGCGCCACCGGCTCCCGCGGTCCCCGCCGGAGACTTCGCGGGCGGGAGGGGCGGCGGCCGAGCGAGGGGGGCGCGGCCGAGCACCCGCGCGAGGCGGCGGGAGGAAACGCCGCGCCGGGGCCGCGCACCTGGGGCGGGGCTCCGGGCCACGGAGACCGCGTCCCCCGCACCCCGCCCATCCCGGGGCGGCGAGAAAAACAGCTGCGAAGGGAAAAAGGAAAAAGTTCTAACTGGGACCGGGAGCTCGAAGCCACAAGTGCCCGTGGCGGTTCCCCGAGAGAATGCGGATCGGGGGCTCAGAAGCCAGGCCGGGCGTGGCGGCACCTCCGGCCTTCGGTCTCTCAGCCCCCGCCCCACCGCACTCACTCTGCCACACGACGCTCTTCAGCCCCCTCTCCGTCCCCGGCGGCGCCATCTTCCGAACACTGCGGAGGAGCAGCCGCCGCCGCCCGCTCTCCACCAACCTCGGCTGTGCGGGGGGAGGAGTGGCCCGGGCGGGCCCGCCCCTGGTGACGTCACGCGCGTCCGCACGAGATTCCCGCCCATCCGGGGACGGAGGCTGCGCAGTGCGGGTGGAAGCGCCGCCGGCAGTCGCCCGCCCCCTAGCGGCAAATTGGGTCACTCCCGGTTCGACGTATGGTGACGTCAGAAGCGTAAAAACGTGCGGACAGATCGTCGGCTGAAGGGATCTGAGATATTGTCGGTACTCGGGTGTCGTTCGCGCATTTTGTTCATGTTCCAACGATAATGGTGTAGCACTGAGGGGTGGGCCGCGAGTGTGCCCAGAACCGTGTAGGGTTTTCAGGAAACTAAAGAAATGAGAAACTCACTGATGCACAATTTTATAATCTAATTATAGAACTCAATTCCTGTCATGCTGAAAGTAGTCAGAAGTCAATTTAAAAAGCAAATGCCCTAATGACGCTATTAGGTTATTATAATGATGCTGTTATAAATGAACAAATAAAACAATAATTATTTGCTAAACATAAATTCGTGTGCCAAAGACTAAATCACATTTTTGGCTGCCCCAGAAATGGAATCCTAAGCCAATCAGGAATCGTTGATCACGACGTTGATCACGAGAATCTGCCTGCTAGACCCCACCCATTCCCTAAAGGAAAATAACCTTACAAAAATGAATCCACTTTTTTGCCAGTGTAGCTTCCCCGTTCCTGCTCCCTTCTACTTATACAAGTCTTTGATTTAGTACAGCTCCTTGGTGCTACTTTTTATCTGCAAGCTTGGGAGTAAAGCCAATAAGATCTTTAAAATATACTGTTAAACTTATTAGCAGTATGAAGGGTTTTTCCATCAAAGAGTATATGATCTCTTTTAAACCTACTGTTTCAATTGTAAATCAGGTTCTGCTGGTCCCAAGACATAAATAAGAAAAAGACAGGACATTGCAGACACACCCTTCTTGAGGTCAAACTGAGATGGAAGAGGGAGGTGGATGAAGTGCCTTGGCCTCCTACTCTGGAGAATGACTGGGTGCAGGGCAATGACACAGAAACGCCCTTCTGGGTTAGAAGTGTGACTTAGGTTACATGTGGGACAGCTGGGGCTCGTGGCCCTGAAGGCTAGATTCCAGGGTGGCAGGCAGTGTGAAATAGCAAGCATGGCCCTTAGTCAGACCTGGACACAGAGCCATAGCCTGCAAGCAGTGTGACTTCAATCTCCTCAGCTTCATTGCACTTACACATTGAATGTAATAACCTCAAACTTCACAACAACCCAACAAGATGACAATCTTTATTACCATTTTACAGATGTGAAAACTGAGACTCAGAAATTAATGCATGAAAGACCTCAGATGGCTCCAAGGCCTTGCCATTTCCATGGGAGAATGTTGCTTACCTTCCTTTGCTCCCCTGGTTTTACAGAACCTCTCTGACCTGTCTCTCTGGTCTCCTTTAGCTTGTTTGCCTAAATAAATTGAACATTGAATTTGAGGTCCCTGAACATGACATGGCAGAATAGAAAGTAAAATCCATCAACACTGGTCAGGGATTTTTTACAAAATTATGCTTTGCATAATTTTCTGAGTGTAAAATTTTGTTCTTGAGTTAGAGACAGTCACTTTTTCACTCTCCCACATCTTCCCACATCTTCTTCATTAATAATCAATAATAATTGATAAATCATGATACTGCAGGGAAAGATTTTCTATAAAGATGCCATGGATTAACAGGTCTAACTAATGCTACATACTTATTTGTCCCCCCTGAGAATTTGTATTTGAACTGGTTAGCTGTGTAATGTGGGTGAGATACTTGACCTTTCTCAGTCTCATCTTCCTTATCTGCATAAAGGCTATACTATATTATTTACTAGCTCATGGGGCTTTTATGGGAATGAAATGAGTATGTGGACAGCACTTAGAAGTGTGTAGTGTGTGCTACATCCATCCATGAATTGGTTTTAATTTAAATTTTTTATTTATTGATTGTAGAGAGACAGAAAGGGGAAGAGAAACATTGATTTGTTGTTCCACTTATTTGTGCATTCATTGTTACTTCTTGTTCGTGCCCTGACCAGGGATCGAACCTGCCTGCTTGGCATATCAGGACGATGCTCTAACCAACTGAGCTACCCAGCCAGGGCCCATTATTGATTTTAGTTCAACTGAGTTGGTCCACATTGTCTTCTGTGGAATACTTACAAAAGCTGCCCAGCCTCAGATGCCTAGCAACCCAGACAGTTGTTTCATTTTCTGTGCCCTGGCATTGGTAGAATATGGGTGCACTGGTCCCAGCTACCTGGTGTCCGAGGATCAGGGATAGGGATCCTGGACTTGCATTTGGCCTTTGACCTTGGCTCCTTGGCCATTCCAGTCAGCCTCAGACACAACTCTATGCAATCTCAGCACAGTCTTGTGTGGGCTCTGGACCACAGCCCAGAAAGCTTCCCCAGTTCGTGGGTGCCCTCCCAGGGCACTGCCCACCCTGAACCCTCCAGCTCTTCTCGCCAGTCTTTCCTCAATCCCACAGCTGTGGGTCTTCTGTTAAATTCATTACCTAAGGGAGCCATTAGATGGAGGTGGTTCTAACACCTTAGCAGCCTACCTGAGCAAACCAAAACCCAACCCTGGGTGTGCCCCTGGGCTCAGAAACCAAAACCTAAAGACAACCAATCACAAATGTCCAGCCAGGCTTTTCCAAATAAGGCAACAGCTTCAGCAATAGTCAATCAAACAATATCCTCCTCTGTAAAGGTCTTTCCCCCAAGCTCCTGCAGGTAAAGCATTCCTAACCACTTCTAGCTAGCTGCTGCCAAATCTGAATCAAGTTCTGCTCAAATAAACTCAACGTTTTTTCATCTGCCTCAATTAGCCTTGGACATTTAGCCTCCCATCACTGAAATTGTTGTGCTTCAAGGGAGAGTTCACCAAGGCAAGCCTTTTAAGGTTCCCAAACCTGGTCACATGTCACAGTCACTTGGTGGGTATGTCACAAATAGAGATTCCCAGGCCTGGTCCCAGGCCACCAAGTTGGAACCTACTGGGAGTCAGTATTGAGCAATGAGTTTCCCAACTGCTGTGGGCACCCTTGTCACAGTCCTGTCCATGCACTGGAACAAAGGTGAACCAAACTCAGCCCCGCTCCGTGAGGACCCTCTGAGGCTGCAGATCCCGTTGGTAGGGGTTTCTGGCTTGTCTCCTTTCCAAGTGCAGGTGCAGTAGGAGTGTCTCTTATTTATCAGTGTCACATTATGCATCTCATCACTCTTACTTGGAAAGGGAAAAGGGACAGAAAACAGGCGGTTGCCTTTCCTCCCAGTTTACCTCAGGCCCAACTCTGAGCTCCAGTTCCCTCCAGGCAGAATTCTATGGTGATTCAGAATCCAGTTCCTGGCCCCATAGCCATGTTTTGGGGGAGTGAACACTGTAGTG